>CAJVPQ010000437.1:0-28225 GCA_910591825.1 Funneliformis caledonium
AATTATTGAATAAAAATGAAGTAATTGTGACAAGAATTTATTTAATAATATCAAATTAATCAGTGTTGCCTCAACGTAGACGCTCTACACTTTCGCTATATCAATATATTAAACTAAGTAAATGCCAAATTCTAAATTAAAACTACGCAGTTACGAAATTATTACATAAAAATTGAATAATAAAATACTAATAAAATCGGAAATTGAAATAAAATAATAAACAGTGTTACAAAATGCGAAATTATAAAATTAAAAGGGCGAAAATCGAAATTATCGCGAAGGTGTAAAGGGAAGATTGCGAAGGGAATGTTTTTCCAAGAAATATGCTAAAGGCGGGAATGGGATATTGAGCTGTTTTAGGATTTCCGGCTTGTATATATAAAAGAATTTTAATTAAGCCAGCCTGGCATTTTGACCATTTGTCAAGCTGGCACCTTGACAAACTGGCGCCTTGACAAACTGGCATCCTGACATCCTGGCACCGTGACAGCCTTTCTAATGATTGTCAAAGGAACTAACTGTAATTATCAAGAACGATTTTCAAGAGAAATTATGAAGATTTCGGCCGGAATTACATTTAATTGTAACACTATATTGAAAAGTCGAAAATTATTGCCTATTCTTTTTTTTAAAAAAAAAAATAAGTTCGGTCGTTATATTGGAATTCTTCAATAGCTTTTAAAAAAAAATCACAGCTTTGGCGGTCTCTTTTTTTATAAAAAAAAATAAAAATAAAAAATAAAATAAAATGAAGTGAATTTTATGACTCTATAAAACAAAAATTATTTCAATTTAGGCTGAATTATTTTCTTTTCCTAAAAAAGTACAGACTTTTAATTTTGGCTCAAAATTTGCATTACTGAGTAAATTGATTGGATTCGAAACCTCTTACCAAAATCAGCTTAGACCGCCAATTCAAGCCGGATTAGGAAGGTCCCCATTAACATATTGCCGTGTTTGTTGTAACCATCATTTTCTGCATTTAACACGATCCATTCCTGAGCATAAATTTATTTTCACAATGTCTTCAATTTTATTGCCTCACGAACAAAGAATTCATGGACCATGGGTTAAATTGCAATCTGAACCAAGTAAAATTTTTATAATAATAATAAAAAAGAGAATCATTTCACTTTTAATATTCTTATATATTCACATTGTTCAAATTATAGAACTATTCAACGCGTTAATGTATGATTTGGGTGTAAGAGGTGCCCAGGCCACAGAGGTTTTTGTACTTGATGATATAGACAATTTTCATGAATTAGGGTATTTGACTTACTGACTTGCGAGGGTCATTATATTTTATTTATTTAATGGACCTTTTTTTAATTAATTTCTCCTTAGCGAGATATATGGTTTTGTGTACCTTTTCAGGATGATGGGAGATGTTAAAAGCTTATATAAATCTGAGGAATATACCCCTGTCGACAACCCAAAGAACGTTTATTTCGCAAATCAGGTACATTTGCTCATTAACTTAAAAGATGATTAAATGATTTGTTGAATTTTGTCTTTTTGTAATTTAGGTCGTTGACAATGCCTGTGCAACATTGGCGGTGTTAAATATAGCTTTAAATAGCCCACAATTGGAAATTGGTGACGATTTGAAAGAATTCAAAGAATTCACAAAGGATTTCCCACCTCCCGTAGGTATGCTTGTTTACCTGTTTTGCAGTCAATTCTTTACTGACGATTTAGATTTAATCATTTAGGTAAAAGGTTTTACCATCACGAATCATCCATCGTTCCGCTTAATTCATAATTCAATGTCGAGGTTTGCATTCAGTTTACTCTTCTTTTGAATAATGGTCTTTTAATTATACTAAATCATTTGATAGACACCCTGAAGAGGCCTTGGTTGTAGAAGAAGCTAGTGGAAAACCTAGTGCTACAGTAGACGAATCTGTTGAAGTGTATCATTATATTGCTTATGTTCCCGTTGATGGTGAAGTTTGGCAATTGGATGGACTATATCCGCACCCCGTTAGTGTCGGTAGGTTTACTGACATTCGAATATTTTTATCAAGTGAATATTTATTTCTTTTATTTGCTGTCCTTTCTCTTTTATTCAGGGAAATATTCCGACAAACAGAGATGGTATGATGCGGCGCGAGATGCAATGCGAGCACGTACACAGGGGTATGTTACTAATTGCTTAACTATTAAAATCGATTTGGATTAAATAATTAAATCTTTTTTATTTAATTTATAGATTTTATGCAGAACAAATCAATTTTGTTCTATTAGCAATAACAAAAGATCCAATATTTATAAAGAAAATGAGAACCAAGGAATGCATTTATCTCAAAAGGGTCGTTGAATCCGTATTGGATGAATTAAATGGCGAGTGGAGAGCTGTTCTTGTTAATGAACCAAAGGTATTTATTAAATTTTTAAATCAGATGATTATTTGTTTTGCTTATGATACGCCGGTTGCTTTTAATTAAAGTTTGTCGAAGACTTAACTGAAGATGAAGAAATGGAAGTTGCTAAGCGGGATAATGTTACCAAAGAGATTGAGGTTCTCAACTCCAATAGAGGTGATGTCAATAAGCTCATACAATTACGAACAAACTGGGTTGATGAGATTCGTGTTTTACAAAAAGCTATTAAACGTGAAAATAAATTGAAGCAGGTAAATTATAAATTTAAGATTTCGTTTATTAAATTATTATCTATTTGAATTAAAATGACGAAATCGAAAATAATAATTTTTTTTTTTTTTTTTTATAGATTGAAAAGGAGCGGCAAACATTTGATTACGGACCTTTCATTCGAGAGTATCTTTCTGTATTACACGAACGTGGTGAATTAAAAGAATTGTTAAAGAAAGCTGATGATGAAGATTGTGATATAGTTTTTTAAAATTTTGACTAATCTCACTTATGTTTACGGCATACGCAATCATTGTCATTGACGATGTTGTAACATTCACTTGTGTATGAATTTTATTAGGTGTATTTTTAAAATATAAAAAAAAGATAATATAATAAAATCTAATTTTGCCAATAGTTATCTTATATTAAACATATATTTCTATTTATAAATTTCTATTTTTTAAAAATATTTTTATTTTTATTTTTTAATATTATTAAAATATAATTAATATAATTTTTCTTTAATTAATATAATAAATTATTGTTAAAACCTAAGTGTTTAATAAGTTATTTATATAAAATCTTTATTAAAATCTAAAATTTAAAACTATATATTAAAATATACATAAAGTAAAATTATATTAAATTATATTAATAATTCTATATAATTAAAAAATTTATTACTATATCTTTTTTACTTAAAATTTATAAATTAATCTTTTAATATTAATTTAATATAATTAAAACTTTATAATAAGATTATAAATTAATTAAATTTATTTAAAAATTAAATTTATTATAATTAATATTTTATTTTTATTAAAATTTTTTTTTATAAATCAGGTTAAAAATAATTAAGATAATTATTAAAGAATATATTTATTTCATACCAGAGGATACCAGTATTCTCACCTAACAATATGCTAATACATAATCCTTACTAACCCTAACAAACTTTAATTAAATCTAACTAATCTTAACCTTAACTCTAATTATGACAAATAGATATATGTAAAAAATAGTTTTCAATACTCAAAAAAACTAAGTTTTCTGAATAAATAATAAAAATGAAAACTTAAGGAGTGTGTTACAATATGACAAATATTTTAATATTAAACAATTCACGTGATATAAAGGGTGATTATTAATAGTTTTTATAATTCTTTCATTTCTTATCTAATTTGAATTTATTTAGTATATTTTATATTAACATTCTTTTTTATTTTTTTCTTTAGCTAAAATATCTTTTATGAACTATTTAGTATTATATTATTATCTCAATTATAATAAAAATAAAAATATAATGATATTTATAATGCTTTAACTGACTAAAACTTATTATTATTTCAAAATAATTGTATAAAGCTCAATCAAATATTTATGATGCTAAAATCAAAGAAAGTATTATTATTAAAGAATATGTAACAGAAATTGAAAAATATATAAAAGTTGAAAGAAAGGTATCATTTACTATTAAAAGTAAAAAAAGATCTTATAATAAATGATAGCAAATAATTGAAAAATGATAATAATGATATGATTTCAGTTAATTTTAAATAAAAATAAGATTTAATTTATTATTTTTTATTATCTTATTTATCTTTACACTTTTAGATGATTTTAAAGTTGATTTTATATTTTTATTTTTTATTTTTTATTTTTATATTTTTCAGATAATTTTAAAATTAATTTTTTCTATTTTTATTATTTTACTTATTATATTTTATATGTTATTAAACTATTTTAAAAGTTAATTTCTTCTATTTTTTAATTTATTCATTATTTTTATATATTTTAAACAATATCAAAGATTAATTTTTCTATTTTTTATAGTTTTATTAATATCTTTACAATTTTTGAAAATTTCAGATATTGATTTTTTATTTTATTATTTATTTATTATTTTTACATTTTTTTAAATAATTTCAATAGATTTAAAAAGAAAATTTATTATTAATCAGCTTATTTATCTAAATATAAATCTTCTTTAAAAGTGTTTTCAGCTCTCAATCCTAGTAAAAATTTTAAATTATGAATAAATAAATTCTTACAGGATATATTTTATTATTTTATTTATTATTTTTATATTATTTAAATAATAATAATATTATAATAATAAATATTTAAATAATTTAGAAGGATTTTAAAAGAAAAATTAATTATATTTCTATTATTTTACTATTATTTTATTGTTTTTTTTCATAGATTTTTTTCTATTTTTTTACTTATATTAATTATTTAATAAGAAATTAATCAGTAGATTTTAATATATTTTTATTATATTTTTACAAATTTTATATTAGATTTTTATTATTAATAAAATTTTAATATTTAATAAATTTAATTAAATAAAATATTCTAATTTTATATATTTATTTAATTGAATTAATATTGAAATGATGCTAATTTACAATTAAATTTATATTTTAAATTGATAAATTGAAGCTAATTGTAAATTGATTTATAATTGAAATTAAGTTTTAAATTGATGCTAAAATATTTGTTTATTGGAATTGATCAGCTGTAATATAGGTTGATTAAAAAATATATAATATAACTATAAATAGTGTCTAAATTTAACCATCTAATTTTCTAGCTAATTTGAATTATTTTAATCAATATCATTTCACTTTTAATATTTTTAAAAATACATATTATTTTAATAAATTTTATATTAATAATTTGATTTAAACTGTTTATAAATAACTCAAAATTTTTAGTTAATATAATTTAAAGTCATTAAAAATCAATTAATCATTATAATAAAAATTATTATTTATTTTATAAAATTTATTTAAATCTGAATCTTTTAAGGTCAATTGAAATAAAATCTATAATAAATTATAAAAAATATTAAAATAAAGTTTATTATAAAATACTAAAATTTAAAAAAGAATTTATAAATTTATTTATTTTATAAGATACTATTAACATATATAATTTATTAATAGAATAATTTTTTGTATATAATAGTCATTTTTAGAATATAAATAATAATGATTAAATTGTATAACATTACACAAAATTTCAAAAAGGAAAATGCTTTTTAAGAAAAATATATTACAGTAAATAAATAAGTTATATAAGTTTTTTTTAGAATTTACTTTGTTATAAAACAACAAAAACTATTAAAACTAATTTTTTATTGAAAGATCCAATTTTCTTTTAGAATTCTGTATAATATCCTATAATTTACTTCTATTATAAGACTTTGAACTTCTCTAATATAATTTATATTAGAATTTATATAGAATTTATATATTAATTTTAACTAAAATTATATATTATAAGGTATTTTCAAATTTATTATCTATATATCTTAGTTTTTAAGTAATCTACTAAATGGAATTTGATAAAATTTATATTATTAGATTTATCTTAATAAGAGAAATTTAATAATGATAAAATTATATTTTTATCATCAATATTAACCAAGTTATTATAAATAAAATATTTATAATATGTTATTTTGAGTTAAATAAGAGAAGTTCAGTTCTCTCATTACTTTATTAGTGGTAGCAGCTAGTATATTTATAAAAAATATATTTAAAAATAAATATTAAAAAAAAATATTATTTTAAAAATAATTTTTTAATGATATACAATATTATAAATATTTTTTATTATTAATATAAAGAATTATTAAACTTTTTAACTTAAATAAGCAATTATTATAAATATATTTCTTAAATAATACTATTTTAAAAAAGTATTTTGAATATAATTTTTATGAATTATAACTTAATTGCTAATCTATGAATAAATTGAAATATATGATTTATATTTTATAATAAATCATAGTGTTAATTAATCATTGTAAAATTTTTTTTTTAAAAATCTTTATTTCTTTTTTAATTAAGTTTTTCATAATATTTATTGATAAATATAAAAAATAATTTTTAGCAATAATATTATTAAAATATTACATTATAGAATTTTTTACAGTAAATTAGTAAATTTTTATTAAAAAAATGCTAAAAAATAATATTATATTCCTATATATATTAATATGAGAGTTAAAATTAAAGTTAATAAAATAAGTTTATTATTTGTATTATTAAATGATATATACTAGTTAAAATAATCTAAATCAACTAGAAATCAGATGATCGATTTCAGGCTGATTTTGATACTATTTATAGCTAATTAGTCATATATTTTAATTATTTTCTAAATATTCAAATTATTACTAATCAATTTCAATCAGATATAGCTATTTAGTATTAATTTAAAACTTAAATTTAATCATTAATCACCTAAAATTTGCTTCAATTTAGTATCAATTTAATATTAATTTAAAATTTAAATTTAATCATAAATCAGCCTAAAATATCACTGATTAATTCTAATCAGACAAGTAATTTAACCATAAATCATTCTAAAATTAATCTTAATTTAGCATCAATTTAATCAGATAAGTATATAAAATCAGTATATTTTATTTAATTAAATTTATCAAATATTAAAATTTTATTAATAATATAAATCTAATTTAAATTTTTATAGATATAACCAAAATTCACTAATAAATTTTCTATTAAAAATAAGCAAAAAAATAACAAAAAATAATAAAACAATAAATATATAATTTATTTCCTTTCAAAATCTCTTGAAATCATTCTAAATATAATATCATCATTATCTAAATATTCAAATAACATAAAGAATAATAGAAAAATCTACCTTAAAATTACCTAAAAAATATAAACTTAATGCATTATTTTATTAATTTATCCTAAATTTTAAGTTTATATAAATTATTTAGTTTTCTCTAAAAATATCAAAAAGATAATAAATAAAATAATAAAAAAATAGAATAATCAAAACCCTTAATATAATTGTTTAAAAATGTAAAAAATAATAATAAAATAATAAAAAATTGATCCTTTTTTACCCAAATTGTCTAAAAAATATAAAGATAAATAAAATAATAAAAAATTGACCTTTTTTTCTGAAATTATCTATAAAACATAAAGAATGATAATAAAATAATAAAATATTGATCCTTTTTATAGATACTTACTAAAACCTTTTCAAAATAATTTCATTATACCCTTTTTTATATTTTTTAATATAATTTTAACAGTTTTAGCATTTATCATATCAGAAGGATTTTATCATATTCTTTATTATGATTTTAATATAGTTTCATCTGAGTTTAGACTATTATTAAGAAATTTCATCTCTCATCTATAATCATTCTCCTAAAATTATCCAAAAAAATATAATGATAAATTGTAAAAATCAATTTTTTTTCTGAAATTCATTATTTATTATTATTTATTACAAGATCTTCTTCACTTTCAATAATCCTTCTGACTTCTATATATTTTTTATTTTTTATCACTTATTTTTCAGTTGTAATAACACTTTAATTTAGTATTATAAATTATATCAAATTGTATTTATATGATTATTTTGAAGTATTAATAGGATACAGCTGTCATAATATTATATATTATTATTGTATTTTCATTTTTATTATATTTGAGATAATAATGTAGCACTAGGATTGAATGCTTTTCTTGAAAAATATTTCAACTAAAAAAAGAAAATAAAAAAAAATGTTAGTGAAATACAGTATATTAAATAATTTAAAAAATGCTAAATTAGATAAAAAAAAATAATAAATCTTAGCTAATCATCAAGAATAATCATATATAGTAATAACAGATTTTTGAATAAAAATCACTATTTATATTTTACAATTTATTTATCATTTTGATTAAACAAATATTTTATGATCTTTACTCGTTAAATTATTTTTTAATAAATAATAAATGATATTAAATTATTGATTCAAATAAATCTAAATTCAGAATTTATTCTATTTATTTATATTATGTATTCGATTATTATTATAAATTTACTATTATTCTAAATTGCTCTTTTCACTTTTTTTTATTCTTCAAGTTGATCAATATAATTTATGAAAATTTTAACCAATTCATTAATTAGTTAACAGAAGGCTAATAATTCAAAGTCAAAACCTTTTATAATTTTAAAATTAGATTACAATGTTTTTGATTTTTTTTGCATTGAAAATTTTAGTATATTTTAAATCTTCTTTATATTAATAATTCTCAAAAATAAAAAGCAAAAAAAAAAATCAGCTAAAAATTTAAAATATTTAGATATAAATTTAAATATATCTTGGCTTCTTTTGCATTAGCCTCTTCTGTTATCAAATTATTATTATTCTTAAAATTATTTTATAATAATTCCAATTTATCATCAGTATAACAAATTAATTTTTTCTTTTGATTTTAATAAAAATTTACTGATTTTTCTTCATTTTATAAAAGAATTAGCATCAGACTATTTTAGTAATTTAAGCAGCTATATTTTTTTAAATCAGTCAAATCTTAAATATTAAAAAAGAAAAATTAGTTATTATAAATATTAAAATATTAATATATAAATTTTTATCTTTTTTATAAATCTTTATATTTTTATTGAATTTCTTATTTATTTTAGTAAGAAATCAGTTTTTCTTTAAATAATCAAAATTTTATTGCTCTAATTTCTCAATATTCTTATTAAATTTAGTAAATTTTTTCTAAGCTTATGATTCTTTATGTAGAAATAAAGAAAATATATTATTAATCATAAAATAATGAATAAAAATAAATCAAAAATAATATACAGTTCGCGACATAAATTTCTGGAGTTTTTATTAAGTATACAAAAAAAGTATCATCACACCAATTTTTGTCTAACGTAAATAAAATTTAAAATAGCAATTTATTAGCTATTTTTAAACGTAAATATAAATGTCAAATTTTTTTGTGTAATTGTTTATCAATCACAACTCATAATAAATAGCGCTTATTTTAGTATTTGAAATAAGATAGCTAACTGTAAAAGGACTATGATTTAATAATATACAAAGCCCACCAAAATAATTAAAATAATTGGGTATCTAAAGTCTACAGTATATGATATTGTCAACCATTTAAAAGAAATGGAAAATGTTGAGCATTTGCCTGTCTTGATTATCCTCTTCTTCTCATTCCCAATAAACGCCAATATCTTAATTATCTTTTCCAAGTTAATAATGCAACAACTCAAGCTTTAATGACAACATATCAACTTGAACTGTCTAACGTACCCTTAAAAATAAACTTAATTATGTTGTTTATCAACCACAAGCGATTTCCCTTCTTAAGCTGAATCATATTAAAGCTCGTTTTCAATGTGCCATAAACCATCGCCAAGATGATTAGTTTCATATGATATTTTCTGATGAAAGTACTTTTTAAATATTCTGCAATAACTAACTTATACGTTACAAAATTAGTAATTCACGTCCATCACGTCTTATGGTAAAACATCTGTATAAAGTTCATGTTTGGATGTTTTCAGCCATCAAGGACTAATTGGTGTGGTATTATTTACAGGAAAGATAAATATTGCGAAATATCAGAATATTCTTTGATCTCAATTGCTTCTGTATGCTAACCATACTGGTAATAGATGGCATTTTCAACAGGATAATGCAACAACCCATACTACAAAGCTTACCTGTTAATTTTTTGTGATAAATAATATTTTGGTGATTGATTAATTTGCTAACTCTTCTGACTTAAACACAATCGAGAATTTGTGAGCAATTTTTAAAGGAAAAGTAGAAGAAAAGATTAATGATTAGATTAGAGAAAAAAAATACTTAACGCGAATGCTTTTTAAAGCATAATTCAGAGGGAATAGAAAAATCTCGATTAAAACATTTTCTTTAACTTAACAGATAGTATATCAGATCAGATTAGAATAGTTATAGAAAAAAATGAGTATACAATATATTATTAATTCTTTAAATATGTTGTTTTTTATATATTAAGTTATTAATATTATAAATTTAAAATAAAAATAATAAAATTTGTAATACTTTATATGTCATGATAAATTCTAGATATTAATATCATGAACTATATCTGATTCTAAATTATCAAAATCATTAAAATCTTAACTTCATCTCACTTGATGTATTTGCTATTAGTTATTATCAAAATTTACATAGAAGCTGAATTTTTTTCATATCATTTTTATATTACTTTAATATTTATTTCTATAATTTAAAAAGTTATTTAATATTAATATTATTATAATATATTATAACTAACTTATATTTTGAAAAATTCAGCTTATCTTTAAATAATTTTAAATGAACATATTTTTGTCTTTTTTCTATTATAGAAAAATAAAAAATCAAGTTTATCATTTAAAAAATTAGCTAGTTGATTGATAAAATTTAACTTATATTTTGGTTTATCATCAGTCAATTTTGATATTTGATATATTCTAATGTTAAATGGTAATTAAGATTCTATTATAAAGTAAAAAAATCAGTTTATTATTTAAAAAATTGAACTGGTTGATTAATAAAATTTAACTTATATTCTTTTTGTTTTTGTGATAATTTGAGTTTATTTCTGATATATATATAAAAATTTTTATAAATAAGCTTGATCTTTTCACTTTTTAAAAATAATTTCAAGTCAAACTTTATTTTTTTAAAACAAATTTATCTTTACAAATGATTATCATAATTAAAAAAAAATAATGCAATTAAGTTGCAACTTGTAACATAATTAAATTTTCTTATAGCGCAATTAAGTTGCAACTCAATTGTAATTTAAAAATAATTATGGAGACCATCTTTATTCTTTTCTTTCTACTATAAAATATCTATATATTAATTAATATAAGGTTTAAAGTAAATCAAAAATAATTTATTAATACATTAAATCAAAATGAATTTAAAAGTAAATTAGAAACAATTCTTTTATCATGCATAAAGATAGCATTGCAATTAGATATAACTATGTAATACTTATTTATCATTGTTTACAATTTGTTGTAGCATCATCTTTAATCATATATTAAATCAATATAAAATTTGAAAATAATTTATCAATACATTAAATAAAATAAATTTAAATTAAATTATAAACAATACTTTTATTATATATTAAATCAAATATAAAATTAAAATAAATCAGAAACAATTATTAATACATTAATCAAAATGAACTTAATAAAAATAGTTATTTAATTTAAAATTGTTTTAAAATAAAATTTTTTATACTTACTAAAAAGAAAAATAATAGTTTAAAATAATAATATAAATATTTACAAAACTACCTCACTTTTTTTAAAATTATCCTCATAAATAACTCTATTTTACACTTTTATTTTTCTTTTAATTTCTCAATTAAAAATCATAATGAGCTAAAAAAGATTGATTTCTAAAATATTTAATAATGATTTATTATTATCAAGTCAATTTCTAATACATCTTCTTATAGAAAAAGAAATAAATCAATTACTAGATTAATTGATAAAGAAGATATCTCTGCTTTTCAACCTTTTAATATATCTTCTTGTAGAAAAAATAGATTAATTGCTAATTCAATTTGTGAAAAAAATATATCTACTTATAGGCTATCAACCTTTCATAATATTAGAGTTAGATATCAAGATTTACAAAATTCTATTTTAAATATATTTTATCATTTTAGAATCTTTTTGCATTCTCAACTAATTATTTTAGTATATTTAGTTGCAATATTTATAATAATTGTATAACTTTATTAT
This sequence comes from Funneliformis caledonium, assembly GCA_910591825.1. Lineage (NCBI taxonomy): Eukaryota > Fungi > Glomeromycota > Glomeromycetes > Glomerales > Glomeraceae > Funneliformis > Funneliformis caledonium. The sequence goes on from CAJVPQ010000437.1 coordinate 12,198, forward strand.
TATCAAAACGTATTTTTTCATCTTTTATTTAAAATCTCTAATTTATGATTTATCAATCTTATTAGGTTCAGCATCTGATAATTCATTCAATAGCATTTTTTCAGAATTTTTCACTTGCTTCTAACATTTTTTAATAGCATTTTGAAATTGTATTGTGCATTTATTTAATCTTAGCATTAAAATTCTATATAAATAAAAAAACAAAATGTTAAAAATTATGCTTAAAAACTATTGTAAAAATATTGTAAAATGTAATATTAATATTATAAAATATATATTGTGACTTTATAATTATCATATGATTTAAATTATACACATAATTTTAAAGATCATGTGATATATTTATGACCAATAAAATTATAATTTAGATATAAAAATGATTGGCATAAATTTTAGTAGTGGTTTAACTGTTTAATATCACGAGATTAAACAAGTTGATTATATACAAAAATAATCAATTATAAATTACCTTGCTAATCCTTACCCCCTCCAAAGATCTGCGAATATAAAAAATTACAATAATTATCATTTTTAAGAAATTGTATATTTATTTATTTTATATATTTTATATAAATAAGCATTTGTAGAATTTTTCGATTATTAATATTTTATATATTTTACATAAATAAGCATTTGTAGAATCTTCCGATTCTTAATAATGATGATATTTTTTTGATAATTTGAAATAGCGCATTTATTTGTTTACATAAAAATTCAATGTTTTTATAAAATAAAAATCTTTGCGAAATTTGCCATGATAATAATTGCGATTATTTTGCTTGTAAATCTATTAGTAATAGTAATATCAATTAGAAAAAAAAAGAAATAAATAATTTATTTTAAAAAATTAAAAAGTTCTTACAAATAAAATTCTTTAGTTATATATGTATTATGTTCATTTAAATGATATAGTATCCTCGACGGTGCCATTATAATCATTTGATCTATCATCGTCTTTTAAATTGTCATCTTCAGTTGGAATTTGTTGTGATTTTAATCATTCCTATTAATAAAATAATAAATCGAACTTGATTAGAGACTACTAAATATTAATACAAAATTTAATTCTTACCAAGAAAATTGAACATCATTTTTTTATAGCTTTTTCAGTACATTGAATATCTTTGCTATGTGGATTTAAGACAATACTACAATTTGCAAGTGTAAATGCAATTATCAAAGGCTTCAAACAGACTTCTTTATCTTCTCTAGACATAGCCTTCATGATAATTGTATTGATCATTAGAAGTCCAGTGTTATCTACTTTCCACAAACTGGTATATGCTTTGGCAACCCATGGGTTTCTCTTCCATTCAATAATTTTTATACCTGCATTTGCTTTTATTTCAGGAACTTCAGGAAATATCTTGAAAAGTGCCAGTCGTATATCTTTAGCAATAGCAATTTGACAATGACGCATTTTTTCAAGACACTAATATGAAACCCAAGTAAAAAACATAATAAATAATAAAAATTTGTAAGAATAATATAATAAATGATATCATGAAACAATACTTACAATAGTTATAAATTCTGAATAAAAATGAGAATCCCAACGATATTTTTCAATATCTTTAATATATCTCTTAGAATGCTTTTCAACGTAACTTTTAAGATGTCCTTTAAATAGCTCTACAATAGGGTATAAAGTTATCTTTTATATATCCTTAGTAATTGCGACGATACCTTTCTATTAAATTAAAAGTTTTACAAAATGAAATAAAGTTAAAATTTAAAAAGAATTATCATAAGACGCAGTATTACACCTGTTAAAGAAAAATTCATATGATTTTTTCTTTGTCAATCAGCAAATTAAAAAATCTTTATTTATTGTTTACATCAAAAAAGCAGATGACAAGCCATCTTCGCATTGTAGTTTCGATAAAATCTTCATAATTTCGTCAAGCTTTTTATCTTGTTTCAGTTGATTCTTCCAGATAACTTTGTTTTGTCCGTTTAATTTTTCTAAAAATTTCACAGAAACTATATAATGTTCATTATGATTTCCTAAATTGAGAAATAAAATAAAAATAAAAATTAGAAAATTAAAATCCTTGGAATGCATACAGGTCAGATTTTAAAAATAGTATAATATACCAACTACAATTTTCTTGTTTGTTTGCATTGGTACAATATCATCCATATCATGTTCATATTTTCTTGAAGTTTTCAAATCAGAAGATAAGTGATCTTGTTCATCATATTCTGTTTCAATGTCTTTAGAATTATTAAAATCATCATTTTCATTTATAGGTTGAGGTTGGTCATATGATTTCAGAGAACAATCATCATCATCTCTTTCTTTATCAAGATCTCTGTCATCTCGTTCATTTTGATATTTACTTAGATTGATTTCTGGACTTTTCGTTTTAAAATTTTGACGTATTTGATTGGAACTGGTTGATTGTGATCTTTTAGAAAAACCTGCAAACGACATTGAAACAATTTTGTAAGTAATAAGAAAAATAAGATACAAAGAATAACATATACTTTTGTTGGACTCTCTAATATAGATTTGGTCATGGTAATAGGTAGTTGTGGTGATAGATTCATTAGAGAAATTCTAGATAAAGATCACGTCTTTACTAAAGTTGGAAATTTAGCTAGTTTAAAATAAAATATATTTAATATATCATTGATAATTTGAATAAGTAAAACAATAAAATTAATATAATACCTTTTTTTCCTATAATTTTTTCCACTCTTAAACTTCTTTCTATTATTTTATTAACTACAGAAGGTGGACAAAAGTATCTGCACACTTCTATAAACGTGAATTAATGCTAATAAAGTCATATGATCACAATAACAAATTGCGTTTACATGACACTTAATTGTTTACTTATATTATAAAAATAAAAGAATAACAAATTTGTTTTGTTTTTAATAAATTTTTCTTCTCTGAAAATCTAAAAAAAAATGGTAAAAACCAAAGAATTAACCAATGATTTTTCAAGCGAAAAAACATCTTCGTACATTATCTTAGCCAGCTCAAAGTCCCGATCTTAATCCAATTGAAATCTTTAGGCTGAAGTCAAGAAAAGCATCTGAGCTTATAAAAAACCTCTATCTAATCTTGCTGATTTTGAATGATATGTTAAAAAGGTATGGCAGGAAATTCTGAAGCATACTATCAAAAACCTAGTTGATAGTATATCACAATGAATTCAAGCGGTGATTGTGGCAAATAGTGGTCTAACAAAGTACTAGTTACTTAACACAAAATGTAGATATTAATCGGCTTTAAATAAAAAATTAATTGACTTTTTATTGTTATTGCAAAAATATTTTAAGTTTTATATTGAGTAAAAAAGTGTGCAAATACTTTTATCTACCCTTTGTATTTCATAAAAGTAAAAGAAAAATTCTGTCTATCCATAAAAAATTTACCGCAAGTCTGTTTCGAGAGAAAGCCCAAGCCAATTTCTAAAAAAAAAAGAAAAAGAAAAAAGAACAGTTAGTATCATTCTAAATGAAAGAATTCCGCCTACCTATAAAAGCTTATCACAAGAAAAAGTCCAAGCTGATTTTTAAAAAGAAAGAAAAGAGAACAGTTAGTACTATTCTAAATAAAAAAATCCTGCCTAATAAAAGTTTATCACGAGAGAAAGTTTAAGCCGATTTCTAAAAGAAAAAAAAAAAAAAATAGAATAGTTAGTACTATTTTAAATGAAAGAATCCCATCTACCTATAAAAGCTTATCACGAGAGAAAGTCCAAGCCAATTCTTAAAAAAAGAAGAAAGAAAAAAATGGTTAGTACTATTCCAAAAGAAATAATTAACAACACATCCATAAAAAACTTACCACGAGTTTGTTTTGAGAAAAGTCCAAGCCAATACCTAAAAAAAATGGTTAGTACTGTTCTAAAAGAAAGAATTAACAACCCCACCTATAAAAAACTTACCACAAATCTGTTTCGAGAAAAAGTCCAAGCTGATTCCTAAAAAAAAAGAAAAAAGAAAAAAATGGTTAGTACCGTTCCAAAAAAAAGAATTAACAACCTATCCATAAAAAACTTACCACTAGTCCGTTTCAAGAAAAAAGTCTAAGCTAATTCCTAAAAAAAAGAAAAAAGAAAAAAATGGTTAGTACCGTTCCAAAAGAAAGAATTAAAAATACATCCATAAAAACTTACCACGAGTCCGTTTCGAGAAAAGTCCAAGCCGATTCCTAAAAAAAAAGAAAGAAAAAAATGGTTAGTACTATTCTAAAAGAAAGAATTAACAACCCCACCCATAAAAAACTTACCACAAATCCGTTTTGAGAGAAAGTTCAAGCCAATTCCTAAAAAAAAGAAAAAAGAAAAAAAATGGTTAGTACCGTTCAAAAAAAAAGAATTAACAACTCACTCATAAAAAACTTATCACTAATCTGTTTCAAGAAAAAGTCCAAGACGATTCCTAAAAAAAGAAGAAAGAAAAAATGGTTAGTACCATTTCAAAGAAGAATTAACCCGCCTACCTATAAAAAACTTACTGTAAGTTCACTTAAAAAGTCCAAACTGAATCCTAAAAAAAGAAGAAAAAATGGAGTGGCTAGTACTGGTTCAAAGAAAAATATTAAACCCACTTTGAAATGGCAGTTCATAACTTGGGTAATTAAAATTTGGATTGCTTGCAAGTGGAATTTATGTTGTCTTACTTCAGAAGTTTCCCTTCTGATCATCATTAAGCACTTTTAAAGGTTTAGAAAAGATGAAAAGTGAATCCCATCTTCATTTAGTAGGTTTTGCTTATTTTAAAAAAAAAGAAGTTGAATGATTAAAAGAAAAAACAGAATAGAAGGAGAGAGTAAGTCAAAGAGATAAGATAATTAAAGAGTTAGAGCAAAAAGGTCAACAAAGAGAAGGAGAATTTAAAAAGAAACAGATTAACCCTTACCATGACCGAAAAGAATACTATGAAAGAATAATTAAAACTGAAAGAAAAAGCAAACAAGTCCTTAAAACTGAGATGAATGGACTTTATCTTTCAAACACTCTTGACAACTCACTATGCTTCTACAAATATTCAGATTATCATCTATCATAATATCAAAATCTGAAGCATTTTCTTTAATTCAGTTGACTTTATTTTGTCCTTGGATTTCACTATTAAAACTGATTAATTGTAAAGCAATTTTACCTCTAAAATAAGTTTTTTCATCTTTTTCAATAAACTCTTCTTAGTTAAGTTAACTTTTTTTCTCTTATTTTTAGGCCATTAAAATGGAAGTTCGTGAATTTTTTATTTTTTTATATTAGTTATTAAAGCTATCAAAATAGAGTTTCCTCCCTTTCTATTGTAAAGAAAATTATGTTACAAATCTATTTTTAGATTCTAATCATTTAGTGTAATTTTGTATCAACTCCTTACTATTTTTAAATGTCAATTATTTTAGTGTAATATTTGCTTTTATCGAATTTTTTATTATGTCAAACTAACTTACATTTATAATTGAAAAATGTAGCCTATGCAGAAATATATTCAAATTTAGCAAAAACTCATTTTTCATTTTTAGGGGAGTTTCATTCTTTTCTATTGCAAAGGTCCCATATCTTTCTGTAAAATTATAAATATATTTAGGAAGTAAGTTTTTTAGCTATAGTGATGAATATATGGAAAATCAATGAAATAAATTCATAGTATATCACCTCGTTGACGTCAATCATAGTTTTTACATTTGAAAGTTTTAATATAATGTCTTCTATATAGTGTTTAAATGCCTTATCATCATCACTAATCTCCTCGAAGACTGCAGGCAGAGAAAAATAAGTTAATATATGTAATACTCTAATCTGAAAAATTAAAAGAGTAATCATATACCAGGAGTAAATTACTTGATGTTTGTTATGTCTTCCCCGTTGACCTTATTTCTACACAATTTTTCTTTAAGTCATTGAGAGTTTTAAGTGCAAAATAGTTTCGTAATTTCTGGCTGAAACTCTCAATAAATTCTGCAAGTCTTTTTGCAGGACCAGCTTTCATGCTATAACTTTGAAATTCTTCTTTACTTATATTAAGAAAATCACTACCAGCTATTTCTTTCTTACGTAAAATTTTGAAGTGGGACTCCTCTAACTTCAAGTTTTTCTTCTTCAAATATTTGATAAGCTTCTTTGTATTAAAATCCTTAACAATGTCTGATATTGTTCGAGAAGAAATTTCTTCTGTTATTAAGCTTAGAGAAGAAAGTGTAGAGGCTTGTGAAGACATAGTTTTTATATATATAAGTTTATGCTTGCGAAAAAATTTATGCACCCAACAGTAGATACAGGTAAAGCTGGTTTATGAATATAAAAGTATTTTTAGTTTCTGACGTTCAGAGAGAAATGATAGATTTTTTTGTATCAATTCATAATACTTTTGCCCAATATATATGCAATTAAGATATAGTACAGAATTATCAGATGATTATATTACATCATTACACGTCACATTTTTCAAGATTTATGACAAGAACATAATATATGCTTTATTTAAAAATAAAAAAACCTTGCTGGAAGCTAGCCTACATTACATAAAAATTGCGAATATATCGCTATATAATACAGAAAATTATTTAGGGTAAACAGTAAAATAAAAGTACTTTGCTTTAGATTCCTCAGTAAAAATATTGATAAAATCCTCATGCATATCTATTTTCATTTCAATAACGCTTCTGGCTTGAATTATACAAATTTTGAGAGGGATTTTATTAAATGGTGCCTTAATCTACTTTGAATTGCAGTCTCGAGATCACTATAATGACTATCTTTGCGAATTGTAATCGATTACATTACTTTAATATATGGAATATTCATAAGTTTATTTATAAGAATGATAAGACAATTGATAGTAATATTGTTATCATCCATTTCGACTCCTAAATGCAAGAATTCATACTGAGAAAATTGTTAGACCCACTCGCATTAAAGAACATATACTATACATACCTTATTTTGCGTTATTTTCTTTGGAAAATATTTTTGCAAAAAGTTGGCTGAACTTCTACATACCTCTACATGCTTTATATCTTGCTGTAAAAAAATTAAGAAGGTATGAGACATTATTAGCATTGTCGTCTGGTGCCAAGAGTTCTATGAAAGTGCATGCAAACAGAATTTTTAAACCTTTTCACATATAGATCTACCAGAGAGACCATAGTTGATTTTACGTTTGGTGATCTCAAAATTGTGAGTTTCTTAACCTTTTATAATATATACTTTTGCCATCAGTACTTACTTTTACAATAGGTTCTGTGTTGCAACTAGACGCTCTTTCACATTTTTCTCATATTTATTCAGAAAAAAAATAGAGGTACTAGTTAGCATGTATATTTTCTTTTTATTATATGCGAAATTAATATGTTGCATAAATCTGTCTAATGATCTGCATATTTTTATCACACAGGAGTACTGCATATAGCTTAGCAAAAAAATCTTCTGAACTGATAATTACAACTCCAGATGCAAAATTGAATATATGTTAACCAGAGATAAATACAATTATGACAAGCAATACTAATAATAGATCTGATCAAGTCAATGCTTAATTATATGATGAGCTAAATAAGAAGCTTTTATATGAAATGCTTTTGTATAAGAAGAAAGATATAATAGCTATTCAGAAAAAATTCAGTATATTTCCAAACCCAGGAAAGGGACCTATTGAGAGTAAAAATCAAATAGCATTGAATCAAAGTAAAAAAGGAAAAATACTTGAAGATTCGTTTGGGCTGTTATTTAATTTGATGAGGGAATTAATAGATATACAGGGAGATCTTGATGTGGATTACCACCCTGTTCTTACTATATTATATAATAATATACATGATCTTGAGAGAGAAACATATAGAAAAAGGTCACTTGAGACATTATATCATTTGCTTTTATATTTGGAAAAGGATATAAACATGATTCAGAATATTCTTAGCATTATCGGTCATTCTGATTAGAAAATAAGTAAATTAGAAGAAGCCAATAAAAATGCAAGAACATATTTTCAAAACTTCTGATGGTTCCTTACCTTTAGTGCCTTTGGCAGAAAATGGTTCAGGTGTGTTAATACAGAAATTCAACTATAGGAAATGGAAATGTTTTATTTTACTGAAAAGTAACTACTATTATTTCAATTGTGTGAAAATTCAGCTAGTATCCGTGTCTAGAACAGGTTAGCTAATCTATATTTTTTGTCACATAGGAGTACACGTGAGGCTTAGCAAAAAATTTTTTGAGCTGATGATTATTAGGATGATGATTAGTATTTCAGACTCAGCCCTTAAGGCACTTTGCTAAATTTTTCACATTAAATATATTACTTTATTATAGTAACCATGGCAAATATTAATACTGAAATGCTTGCTCAGTTTTATGGAATGCTTTTATATAAGAAGAAGGATATAATAGCTATTCAGGAAAAACTCAGTATTGGTGGAAATGCAAATCAGTTGACAGTGCTTCCAGATTTTGAGCTCATGGGAAAAACACTTGCTGATTTATATGAATTGTTGTTAGAATTGGTAGGAGATTTAATATCAATACAGGAGAATCTCAACATTAATGGTAATCCTATTTTAGAAGTGGAATATTAAAGCAATGAAGCTTTTGCAAATATTTCATTTGGTGAAATATTTAATTTGCTTATGTATTTAAAAGATGAAATAATAGCAATTCAAGAAGAGCTTGGTATTGTTGGTTATTCTAACCAAGAAAGAACAGAAGAAGCTGATAAAACTGCAAGAGAATATCTTCGAAAGTTTGAGAAATTTTACAACCCTTTAGAAGATGCTTCAAGTGTATTAATACAGAAATTCATCGATAAGAAAGTAAAAATGTTTTATTTACTGGTAAGGGACTACCATTATTTCCAAAGGTCACTCCTCAACAATTACACAAAATTTTCGTAAAAAATTCAACTAGTACCGATCAGTGCTTATGCCTAGTATAAGTTAGCCAATCTATATTTTTTATTTATATATAGTATAATTCAGTAACTGTTAACCAACAGCTTAATTGATTTGTCTATGTAGATGACATGTCTGACCGATTACTTTGCAATCAATTTTTTACCTTAGATACTTAAAGTCTCACGAGCTATAGTCCGCCTAACTGGCAGGGAAACTACAATATATCTGGATGATCTTTTTCCAACACTGTCTGACCCTGGCCAATTTTTTCCAAATATCAGGTGATGGTACTGTTAACGTGCAAACTTTTCAGGTTGCAACTGTTAGACGCGGTGTCAAAAGGTTAACTCTTTTATAGTTCACATAATAATTCCAGTCAGTTTATTATAATCTTGGCTAATTTACTACCAGTTTATAGATTTAAATCAAGTTGTTAGATGCGAGTGGCTTCAATCATGAGTTACAAGTTTTCACAGTAAGTTGGAGAAGAGTTTCAGATACGAGGTAAGAAATAAGAAATACTTTATTGAGATGAAAAGAAAATAATAATATAATGATATATGAGAGGAATAAGAAAGAGAAATAAGAAACAAAGGCACACAAGGTGAAGAGTAGCGTTGTGCTATCTTTTACAAGAAAGGAGTTCTATACAGCCGTCGGTTCTATCTTTCTAGTGAACAAAAGAGGTTGTATTTATATCTATTCTATTACATATTTTGACATATCTAATATATTAACTATGTTAACTATATCAACTATATTAACTATATTAACTATACTAACTATGTTAGACATATCTGATATGTTAGACATATTAGCTATATTAAACATGTTAAACATGTTACATATATTTGACATTATCGACATTTGTACTTCGCCACACAATTGTTGATCCATGATCGTCAAGATCGACACCCAGTCACATTACTCCCTCCTTAAGATTTCTGTTCCAACAGAAATTTCCAGAGTACGGCTAAGAAGATCTTGATATTCTTTAGTTTTAAGTCATCTGATCTAGGTCAATGTTAAAGAACAAGTATTCAGGATTTGTTAACTTCCTAAATTTTCAAAAAGAAAATAAATATAAGTTGAGCATTGATAGTAATGTGCGGTAATTGTTTGACTTTAAAGAGTCCTTTGCGTAGGCGTCATGTCATCATCGTTTAGTAGTTCACCTAAGAAGAAAGCATTTATTAAGATCCAGATACGATTTTTCATACGTCGTGCTCGTAGAAGAGCTTGATAAGTACGTTTAACTTTTTCAGTATAAAGCATATCCTCAGTATAGGGCTTTGGTGGTTTAAAAGGCAAGTCTTGAATTAGAGCTCTTTGTAATTCTTATAAAATGAGGTCGTTAATAACGGTATTGGTCATTTTTTCTACAGACTAAGGTTGTTCAAGTCTTACATTTATACTATTAATTTCACTGATCTGAAATGATAATCTGAGGTTCCCAATTGGCTCTTTCAAGATAAGGTTTAAGTTGATCAGCATGCGTTGGATTTTTCTGAATTCGTAGGTACCAGGTCGTACAATATTATGGATATAAAACGGTTCATCAAACTTATCCTTGAATTTGTCTCCATGTACGTGTAATCGTGAAATGTTAAATAAAAGTACTTTGTCTCTAATTTGATAATCTATGCTCTTATGTATCTGGTCATAACGTTCTTTTTGTTTTTGCTGTTGTTGCAAAATATTCTGTTGTGCATTATGTCGATGTTGTTGTAATTGTGTTGTTAAAAGACGATAATATTGTTCTATTGTTTGTGGCAGCTTTTGTATGGTAGTAGATCGTGGTATTCGAAGATCTATAGGTAGTACAGCATGTCGTCTATACAATAACTCAAAGGGTTCATGCTTGGTTATACTTTGTTGTACTATACGATATGCGAATAAGGCTGATGAGAGATAGACATCTCATTCTCCTTGATGTTGCTCAGCATATTTAGCTAAGATAGTACACAAAATCCAATTAAAACGTTCAGTTAATCCATTTGTTTAGGGGTGATAGGGTGAAAAGAGTCGATGTTTTGTTCCAATAACATGTAATAATGCAGCTATTAGTTCATTTTAAAATGACGTAGCTCTATCAGTTAAGATTTCCTTTAGAGTCCCATGTCTACACACGATTTCTTGAAAAATAAACTGTGCTGTTGTTTGTGCGGTACAATCAGGTACAGCAGCAGCTTCAGCCCATTTAGTGAGATACTCTGTGGCAATAATGATGTATCTGTTACCTTGCTTAGTTCGTGGTAGTGGTCCTACATAATCAATCCCAATTCGATCAAAAGGTTGCCCAACTGAAATTGGGTGTAAAGGTTCTTGCTATCGAGGTGTACCTTGTCGTTGACATATGTCACAGGTTTTTACCCATTCCTTTATAGTATCGTACATCTTTGGCCAATAATATTTATATACCAATTTATTGAAGGTTATGTCACGTCCTAAATGTCCTCCTAGAGGTTCGTTGTGGATGTTGTATAAAAGGGATTCAATTTCGGTTGATTTGATAACAAGAAGAGGGTTTGAGGGTTTGAAGGTTTTTGGAAATTTTGTCGGTAAAGAAGATGATCATAAATAACATAGTGTTTCGCTTGTTTTTGTATAGATAATTGTTGAGTAGGTGTAGATGATTCAGGATATTTTGATTGGGTTAAATAGAGGTAAAGGTTTTGATACAAGTTCATGTCTATGTTAAATATTAGAGCCGTTAGTCAAACTGCTAACGCTTTCGCTTTCACTCTAAGAATTGTAATTTGATACTTGAATTAATGGGAAGGCAATCTAGAAAGAGTATCAGCGTTTTGATGTATTTTGCCTTTACGATAGTGAATATTATAAGGAAATTCCATAATTTGTACAATCTATCTCATAAATTTGCGAGGTGGGTCAGGTTTATTGAACAACCATTGCAGTGCAGCATGGTCGTGATTAAGTCAAATGGTTAATGAAGAAGATACGTTCTAAAATGTTTTATTGTCCAGACAGCAGCGAGACATTCAAGTTCAGTAGGCGCATAGTTCTTTTTAGCACTGTTAAGAGTTCAACTAGCGTACACGACTATAAGTTCTTTTTGTTTGTCATCCAATTGAGTCAAAACAACACTTAGTCCCATGTATGATCTATCAGTGAATAATAAAAACTTCTTAGAAAAGTCAGGTAAATAAGGATAGGGGCTGTTATTAAACATTCCTTCAAGTATTCGAATGTCTGCTGTTGAGTTTCTGTTCATTTATAAAGTGTTTCCTTTTTGAGTAAGAGATGTAAAGGTGTAGTGATAGTCAAGAAGTTTTGTATAAATCGACGATAATATGAAGCAAGTCCTAAGAATCCATAAAGTTCAGTAATGTTAGAGGGTATTGGAAAGTCTCTAATTTTCTCAATTTTTGAAGGATCAAGGGCGATTCCTTGTCCATTTACGATGTGTCTTAAGAAGGCAAGTTCAAACTTCCCAAATTCGCATTTATCTCATCCTAGTTTCAGTTCGGCCTTTCTTAATCGTTGAAATATATTCTTCAAATGAGTAAGATGTTCTTCAAATGTGATTGAAAAGATAATAATATCGTCCAAATAGACTGCTATATATTTCCCAATTTCTTCTCTAAAAACTTTATTCATAAGTCTTTGGAATATTGCCGGTGCATTAGTTAAACCAAAAGGCATAACAGTGAATTCATAAAGCCTATGACTAGTAATGAATGCAGTCTTTTGTTGATCCTCAGATGTCATAGCGACTTACCAGTATCCACTAGCCAAGTTAAGCATTGTGAAATACTTAGCTTTGCTGAACATATCCAAAAGTTCATCGATTCATAGAAGGGGATAACAATCTTGTTGAGTTACACTGTTGAGTTTTCGATAGTCAACACAGAACTTTAATTTGCCATTTTTCTTCCTTATCAAAACTACAGGTGAAGCCCAAGGACTTTCCGATGGTTATATTAATTTGTTTTTCAACATTGTATCAATTTCTCCTTTAATAAAATCTTGTTCAGGAGGAGCAACTCGATATGCTTTTTGACGTATTGGCATGTCATTTTCTAATGGTATATGATGCATCTCCACATTAGTATATCTTAGTTGAGAAAGATCATCTGCAAATAGATTATCATTTTGTTTAAGGAAAGTGGTTAAGTGTTGATGTTGTTTTCCTTCCAAAGAGGCAGTGACTTTAGAAATCCTTGGTTCTTCCTTAGGAATATTCGAGAGTAATTGTAAATGTTCTCATTCCTTTTGACATAATTTGCAAATGTTCGTTGGTTTATCAAGTCGCTGATGACACCAACATCAGTTTCCTGGCCCTTACCAATGATATTTCCATTTTTCATTGGCAGGAGGTTGAATGTCAAACTTTTGTTTTAAATTTTCATAGTATTGCGGAGAGTATCATTGTCCTTGAATTAGAATTTGATCCAGCCTAGCTTCAGCGAAAATTAGTTGACTAATATTATCTCTCAGAACTGTGTAATGTCATTATGAGATTAGGACTTCTTCTTCATACTCATCATTTGTAGGCTTTACTACTGGTGTTGGTTGTTGAAATTGGTCAAATATAGGTTTTTCCCAACAAGTCATTGGAACTTGATGTATGATTCCATTCCATTTAAAAATAAAAACTCCTTTATCCCAATGTAATTGTGCTTAACACTTGGTAAGCCAGTCATTACCAGTAACTATATAATAATCATTCGATTCTGTAATGTCAACGTTCATTAGAATCTCTACATTATCAATTTGAATTGGTATATTCATCACCTATCCTAATAGTCGAGAGCGTCCACCTTGAATATTTATCATTGTAATTTAGGAAGGACCTTTTATTTTCTGTTCTAATTGTTGTAAAAATGATCTAGACATCACGCTTCCTGCTGATCTAAAATCTAAGATTAAGTATATTGGTTTTTCATCCACATGAGCATAATAATAAATAGCTTCAATAGCTTTCGAGAGTTTGGATTTCCTCCAGTGTACTCACCCTCTGGAGACACCGTTAGTAGTTTAAATGAGGATGTGGTGGGTAAACAGGAGTAGATGTCATATACGTGGGTTGTGATGGTAAAGTTCTCATTAATGACAGATACATATTTTGGTTACTGGACATCATTGGAGTATGATAGGAGAGTGCGGCACGTTGTCTTCCATTGATTCCAAATCTATTTCTAGTTGGACATAAATTTCTCCAATGTCCATGTTGTTTACAATGAGGGCAGAGAGTTTTTGGCTGTGTGGTGTAGTTCCATGCGAAATGCCCAATTTGTTTACAATTATGACACTTATCATTATTGCTGTGATTAGTTTTTGGTGCTTGACAATCCTTAGAAAGATATCCAGTTTTTCCACAGTTATAACAGCTTCGTCCATTACTGCCAGATGTACTATTATTCGAACGATCTCTCCAGTTATTATTTGTCCGATCATTGGCAGGTTTAGGGGCCGCAGTAGTATTAGATAATAGATGTTTAAACTCTTTAATTAGCTTTTTATTATTCTCGTTGATGAGTTGTTGCATATTGGCAGATTGTTTTTCTTCTTTAGATTCTTCACTTTGATTCAAGTAGGCTTTGCTTAAAGAGTATCCAGATAAAGTAGTATCACGAGACAATACAGCTTCTACTGAATGAGTCCTGTCAACTGCTTCCTCTAAGTCACGTGAAGCAGCAGCAGCAAGCGCAATATAAAATTCAGGTCATAGCCCTTGGAGAAACTGTTCAATCTTTTCGTCTTCTGGGGTATTATATTTTGGATCTAATTTTAGATACAAAGATTCAACTTCTGCAGCATATTCTTCTACCGATTGTCCAGGTCTTTGTTTATATCATCGAAGTGCAGATCACCATTGCGTTCGTCTATGAGTAGTGCAGTAATGTTTAAGGAAATGATAGACAAAGGATTGGTGTTTATGTTGGCGATCAGTATCATTATCCCAATAGTGTAAATCCTTTTCAAATATTGTTTTATTAAACCAGGTAAGAGCTGATCCTTTCATGAAGGATGGTACTAGAGTCAATCTTCTTTTGTCAGAAATGCCATTAGCTTCACAAGCATAATTGTATCGTTCAAGCCAGTCGTTAGGGTCCTGGTCACCTCCCTTGAACGTAGGAAGATCCACAAATCTAGCTTCTCAAGATCCTCCAAATCCAACATTTTTGAAAACAGTTTGTAGTCCTTTCATCATCTGAAAGAAGTTTCGTTCATCATTTGTCCTTAGCATTATTGATATCAAAAGAATCTTCATTATTATCCCCAGAATCACCATCTTTAGAATCAGAGCTAAAGGAAGAGGGGAAGAACTATCATAGTGAGAAGAATAACGATGACCTCGTCGTTTGCTACTTCTTTTTTTCTTTAGACTTTTTATCCTGCGAATGACTAGTCTTATGTTTTGATTTTGAGGTGTGCGAGAGACTAGTATCCTTTTGGTCAGAGATTCCTTCCTCATCTGAGGATTCCTTGTAAGTTAGTTTTGGTGGCTTTTCCGTCCCTCCGTAAGAGCTAAAAGTTGTTTCGTCAAAACTTAAAGTTCGGTTACCAGTATCTTTTCCACTAGGAGTGGTATTAGCAATTATGGTTTCCTTTGGTGAGTAAAGTCCTTGAAGAGAAGAAAGATTTTTTTCAGCAGATTTAGAAGTATCGCTACTTTCGAGAATTATTTTCTTTGAAGGTCCAGTCATTCTGAAAGGAGAAGAATTTCAGCTTGGATTGAGGTAAGTAAGTAAATTACCTCAGAATTTCTTTTGGAAGAAATCAGTTTCAGCTTGAGCTCGAATACAATATGTAACTGCTCGCTCAAAGGTTGGTATCAGTGTGTTTCTATATCTTAAAGTATTAAGGGTTTGTTTATAATATATCTTTCTTGTGCCAGTAAATTCTATAGCAATCGCAGTTTGAAAAGCCTCTAAGCTTTTGCTAGTATACAATAATGCTCCTAAAACCTTTTGTGCCCACTCAAAGAAGTTAAAAAAGGATTGCAGTATTTCCTTAGGTGGTGGATTACAAGCAATACAGGATAGGTCATCAGTTAAACTAAATTTACTAGTTGAATTTCTAAAATTATGCTCTTGCTTATTGTGTATAGCTGAATAGTTCCGTTGGTATTTTATCAATTCTCTGAAGTTGTTCATAGAGCGTTTCTCATAGTATTACGCAAACAGGAAAAGAG
>CAJVPQ010000438.1:0-28213 GCA_910591825.1 Funneliformis caledonium
ATACGTTCCTACATTGCAAAAGATAAAGTTATAACAATTATTTCGTTAAAAACTCTAAGTGAAGATATCACATACTTCCAAAGCGATAATATGGCTAATTGCAAATTCCGCTAATGGGATTGAAGCCTTTTCTACCACCAGCTTTGTTCTATGGAACAACCAAGAACGGTATAACCCGTCATACTTTAAATCCATGAAAAACGTCTCCATCCATTCGCCTAATTATCACAAATCTTAATTCAGTAACATACTGTAAATATAACAGCTTCTTTGTAAGCACATACCCATATTCAAAAATATACCGGCTTCAGCTGGACCACCTTTTCTTTGTAGTTGCATATTAATTGATTTGCGGGCTCGTAATTGTGTCTTCACAGTGTCTTTTTTCTGCTGGAGTGGAGTACATTTTAATGGTTTAATTTCCGAGTTGAGTATTGTGATATCGTCAACTACACAAGAAGATCGGGCCTTTTTCTTGACCCTGATGTAGCACGGTTCAGAACAAGTTTGTACTCCCTTAAGGGATTGAGGAAGAAGGGTTTAGTAATTGGGTAGAGAAACATGTAACAATGCTCTTCTTCCGTTATTTTTTCCATTGTTTTTGATGGGGACATTGATAAGCCATTATATCTATGCAATGTATCAAAGAAAGAACATTGTGAGCCACAAACTCGTAGATAATAAACAAAATATGATGAAACTTGCATACTTACAAATCATTGAAGGAGCACGCTACATCTCGACTTAGCTTCGTTTTCCCACCAATCATATAAACATCTTCACCGATAAAATTGTTGCAAATTGTTTCATGAAGGGACGTTGAAATTTCTTTTGAAAGAGGGGAGTTTTTAATAGTATATGGACTTGTTTTTATAACTTCTGCCCACTCTCGTTTTGTGAATATATTAGGGTATGGATTCGGCCATGTGAGAACAATGATTGAAGATAATGCTCTAAATGAAATGGTGAAAAATTTTTTTAATAAATCTTGATTTAATCGTTATAAATGGTATATTTCAGAATACCTACAGAAGTTCATAAATGTTTTTATAATCTAAACCTTCTCGTTCCGCCTTCTTAAGTATATCTTTTTGGTAGGTTCGAAATCTGTCTGTTACGTTAATATTATCGACCTCCCACTAAAAAAAATAAGACTGAGATATGCGAAATATAAAAACAAAATCCAACACATGACATACTTTAACCGCTGGTTCACGCTGTAATTCTCTTGAGATGTCATCAAGATTAAATTTTATCTCTTCATCGTTCTCGTCCTCAAGATCTTCGCTTGACTCAGCTATATCATCATTTTTGTCTTGTATGTTCACGCCTGAGCCAACGTACTCGTCAAACGAGACATCAAACGTTTTTGCCTGACCGTATTACAAAAAATGAAGCATTATCACGACGATCAATGAAGAACAATTAGTATTTACCTTCTTGTGGTCTGATGTAGAAATTGTATCAGAATAATCCAAACTATTTACCTCTCCTGCTTTTTCGGTATTAGTTTCTTGGAATTTATCGCTAGTTGTCAGCTCAGCGTCAACGATTGCTTCTTGTTGCAGGTTCATAGGGGGAACATTTCTTGGTCTCTTTGTTTGAGGAATTTCAAATTCACAAGGAAGCTAATCCACAGAACATATAAATAGGTTTTTTTTATTCACAGAAATATTGGGACAGTGGCCTACCTTTTCCACATGCTTCAGTGGAGTTACATCAACCGTTGTTTCCATTTCATCTTCTCTGAGATGTTTCCCAGTTACACGACGATTATCGATATTATCGATAGTCACAGTATTAGCGGTCGTGAGCACCTGCTGTTGTATCTAATCGAAGAAAAATGTTACTAAAGTTTTTTGTCAAGAAATTTTCAGGCTAGAATCTCACCTGGTTAAACTCGAACTTGATACCTGTATCACCGCTCATCTTTGTCCAATCCTTAATAAAAGAATGCAGAATTAGCAGTGCTTGCAAGAAACATTATACAATAAACATAAATACACAAGCAAAGAAAGCGTCGAACGAAGAGTTCATCACTGTGGACCAAGAGTCACAGCTTGCGCTTGCTTGAGCATCGAACGAAGAGTTCATAACTGTAGACCAGGAGTCACAGCTTTTCCCTAACTTGTAAATCTCTATCTTATTAAGAAAGAAGCATACTTTCCAGTTATCAACGATTCTTTGAGCCTGTCTCTTACGCGACGTGTCGAAGTCAGAGTTCTTTTCTTTCACCTTTTTGAGATCCTTCTTTATGTTATCTAACACTTTTTTCCGATCCTTTTGTCCTAAAGTATCACGATAAAACTCTATAAGCTTTTCACAAGTCCAGTCTTCAACTGCTCTACGTTTGTAAAAATCCATAGAGGAAAAATTAATTGCATCATAGGTGTGACCTATTACTATTAGACAGCCAGAAAAAATCACATGATCGTGCAACAAATCTGAAATGGACAAAAAATTTATTGATTTTATTGTTTCAGATACATAACGAATCAGAGGAGCAAGTAAAATATATGATGCTATTAAGGAGGGAGGGAGTACGCGGATCCTAGGCCATTTAATGCGAGTCCCAGCATCAAGTTATTTCTTTGCTCTCTTACATTTTTTACGAAAAGTATCTATAATTAATTTGTTTATACTTCTATTGCTAATTATGTGATTCTTACCCTCATAGCCTTTTATTATACTAGATTTCCGAAATAAATTATCCCACACATCTATATCTCTCCCAAACACACAGACTATATAAAACATTATTCCTCGAAAGAGAACTTTTCTAAGATTAAGAAATTTCGAACCTATAGCATAATTTCGGGAGTTAGCAACTGAGGTAAAAAAAATAATACAAGACAACATTACCGATCTACACTTACAATCACGATTCATTTTCACATAATTCCATTCCGGCTCATATATAAGAAATTTATTGCTTAATTTTTTCTGTGTTATCGCTGGTACGATAGTTTCAAGAATTCGGCACGTGAAGGTGCTTATATAAGGTAATTTTTTTGATGCACTGCGCCAGACTTTTGCTGTGCCGTTGCATGTGACGAGATTCATGTGAGTAATTTCACTGCGTCTATTGTACGCGTGATAATTGCCAACGGCAAAGATCAAAATGCCGATATATAACAAGTAGAGCAATATGTCCGTTTTATTTTGGAACATCTATAGCAGAAAATTGATTAAGATCGTGATGACATGTTTCAAGAAGCTAGCCGAGCAATAAACTAACTTACTTTATTATTTACTTTGCGGAATATACGGGTTCGTTTGATTGTAAATATTGATGATGCAAATAACGGCAGTTTTAAATTTTATTAATTTTATTAGAATTTTCGTTTGATTTTTCCTTGGTTCTTGCTTATACTCGCACAAGGCAGATAAAAAGATTTACTAACTAGGACATCACCTTTTTATACAATTTGCAGGATCGATCTTGGAACACACTTTTACGTATCGCGAAAATCTGATCAACTTAATTTAACAATAAAGAATTTAACACTATCCATATTTAAAGATCATCAAGGGGCCCTTCTTTAACAATATACGTAAGAATTTTGAGAACATGCGAGAATGTTTGAGAATAAAGTATTTGCGCAGTTAATTGTTCTCGTGATACATGTGACGTCTATTTCGGGTATTTGTCAAATTCTGGATCAATGATTTCGTCACAATAAAACTTGATCGAAAAAAAATACATTAGCATACACGCTTCCCACAATCCCATAATCTATTCCATTATGTGTCTATAATTTGCTTTATTGATCGTACGAAGAAAAATAAATAGTAATACAGATCGTAGCCTACCACATGATGTTGCTACTTAAACGAATTTCATATTCGATGCGCAGTTGCACACCTGTCACCACACCCATCACCCGCATGTAATATATTGGTTAAAAAGACGTTATTAAGTAAGCCCAAATGTGGGCAAAAATTTTATTAATATTTAAGTATACTTAAGTATATATTTAACTCTCACCCTCCGCATTATCCGATGGTTGTTAATCACTAGTTTTGTGTTACTGTCTTTTAACTGTAAATTACAAAACACAATGAAACTGCACGTAGGTACGAAAAAAAATATATTCTTCTTGTAAGCAACGGATTCAATTTTTCAGCTCTTTGCTTTAATCGCCTCAGTGAGATTATTGATTGCAGACGTTAAATTATTGATATCGTTTTTTATAGTTTTAACATCATCCTTGATAATTTCAATATCTTGAAGGACGTTTCCCATTTCAGAACTTAGTAAATATTTACTCTCAAGTTCTACACAATTTTGGATGCTATACTGCTTAGGATTCCCTGTTTTGCCAAACATGGCACTATTTCCTTTGTGTTCAAACGCATTTACTGATGAAGACGTAACGTGAACATGAAGATGACCATGGCAATCTTTTGCCTGTTTGTCTTTAGCCTCTGCTGCCTCCCAAGAACCAAAATTTAGAGCAAAAAGTTCTACAGGAAAAGCCCCTGTATCGTCACATATGTCTTTAATCAAATAAGTGGACAAGAAATAATCCAGAACCCATGTCCAAAATCCATTATCAATGATAAGTTCTCTGTTATTTTTATGATTTGTAGGCTGATAGCCTTCAGGCATTTTTAATGTTTCATGACCTGGAGCTGGGTGTGGACATATTAATATTTCACAAACATCATCTTGTTGTGATACAGCAATCCAACCATCTTTTTCTAAAATGATGCGCTCATTTTCAACGTACCAATTGCATAAACGTTCGTTGCAGATTTTTTGCGGGACCTTTTTTTCACAGAAAATTCTAGGTATACAAATACCAGATCTATGCTCTGAAATAATATTATGGTTATCATTTTGATGACGGAAGCAATGAGTATTTTGGTAAAAGAACTTACTTTTATCCCGATCACGTCTCAGACTTGGTGTAAATAGTGGACTAGAATTATTTTTGTCATCTTTATCTTTTATGTCCTTCGTTTTTTCTGTAAGAGAATTCTGTTTCTTATGATTGCCATGTTTCCGTCCCTTACCACGTATTAGACTTGGCGTTAGTGGTGGGAATATCAAACTAGAACTATTTTTGTCATCATCATTTTTTAAAAACAAGCAATCCGCATGCCATGTACAATATGTGTAGGAAGGAATAGAAACTTCCAGAGAAGCAGATGGAGGCAACGGAGGAATATTGTTGTTTCTGATTTTGTCAACGTATTTTCTAGCTTTTTTTGTAGCTGTTTTTTTGTCTAATTTATGGCAAAGATATTTAAACCAAACAGTTGACTCGACTTGTAAGAAGTAATCCCATTCATAACATAGATTTTCTTGTTGTGAACGAAGTAGAGAGTCTTTGAAACCAGAAAACTCTTCGCATTTTTAATAATTTTCTTGGCTAATAGGAATGATTTCAACACGAAAAGTTTTAAAACTGAGACTTTTTGCGATAAAATCTAAGCATTGTTGTTCCATTTTAACTAATTTCTTCGCAAAATCATTGGGAAGATTTTAATATTGAACGATCTGATTTTAACCACAGGGTTTACTTCCAGATTTTTAAAATCAAAACGTTTACTATCCGTAGTTTCTTCCATGAATAAAATTGCAGTCGTCAGATACAATACTTTTTCTGTTTCAGACAACTTTGGTGTTCTGCTTAATGGGATGATCAGTTTAAAATAGGGAAACTATTATCCTCAAGAATTTTTTTGAAACACCAAAAATGGAAGTTCATACCCCTATTTCACTAATTTCTATTCAAAAACGGATTAATGTATTATTAGCCATACACATAATTTGAATGCGCTAAACATCAGTAATAATAAAAATATACCGTTTATCTGAGGATCTGTAAATCTTGGATTCTAATCGCTCTATTTCCATTTTTGAATTTCTTTTTAACAATGCCTCTGTCTTACGATCTGTAAAATCTAAATCAGGGATGTGATTTTTATTAATAATTCAGAACTGCGTAATAAGTGATATAGAACATACCAGAACTTTAGGGAAAGTTCATCACTATAGCAACACGCTCTTTTGACACGTTGCAGATTAAAAGTCTTTCATTAGCTTGGCTGGGTTTATTAATATATCCTCTAAAAATGATGACCGTGGATGCCAGTGACGTTTACTGCGTATAGCATATTCTGCGGATATAATTCACATGAACCAGTGACATATTATTGCGGTGTTGTAGAATTAAGAGACGTCAATACCGTATTTCGCTAGTCTTAGAATCATTAAGGTCAAATAGATCAGGTTATCATAAATTCAGAAAAAGAAAGGGTTAGTTTGGAAAAAACTTTCAAGAAACGCAAACTACGCAAAATGCTTTTATTGGTCAATATTACTACAGTATTATTTCTCACGTGATTCAAAAAATTCATGACGAACGTCCTTTTAATAACACTTTCAGCTTGAATTATACAAATTTTGTGAGGGATTTTATTAAATGGTGCCCCCAATCTGCTTTGAATTTCAGCCTCGAGTTCGCTAGAACCTTCATGTTTACGAACTACAATTGCTTGTATTACTTTAATATCCAGAATATTCATAAGTTTTCCTATAGGAATAATAAAACAATTGAGAGTGATGGTGTCATCAGCCATTTTCGATTCCTAAATACAAGAGCCATAGTGAGAAAACTGCTCCCATACATACATAATTTATGACATATACATACCTTATTTTGTGTTATGTTTCTAGGAATTTTTTTGAGGAATGTTGGCTGAACTTCCACATACCACTATATGCTTTATATCTTGCTGGGGGAAGAATAAGGAGGTATGAGGCGTAATTAGTATTGTTGTATGATGTCAAGAGTTCTATGAAAGCACATGCAAAAAGAATCCTCATACCTTTTCACATGGAGATCTACCGGAGAGACGCAAAGGTAGTTAGTTCTTGTAGATCTCAAAATTACAAAGTCCTTAGCCCTTCATATTATATGCTTTTGCCGTCAGTATTTACTTTTACAGTAGGTCCTATGTTGAAACTAGACCTCCTTTCACATTTTCTCACATTTGTTTGAGAAAAAAATAGAGGGACTTAATCAGCATATATATTTTCCTTTCGTTATATGCAAAAATTAATATGTTGCACAAGACCTGACTAATGATCTACTTATTTTATATTACACAATCTATGGCTCAGCAAATTCTTCTGAGCTGGTGATCACCGCTTCGGTTGATAATTAGTATTTCAGACACAAATTTAAATATATGCTAGCTAGAGATAAACACAATTATGACAAGTAATACTAATAATATTTCTGATCAAGTCAATGCTCAAATTCAAGAAAATTTTGAATTGCGCTTATATGAAGACCCATATGAAGAGCTTTTATATAAAATACTTTTATATAAGAAGAAAGATATAATAGTTATTCAGGAAAAACTAGGTATGACGATGGTCCCAAAGGGACCCCTATCTATTAATGACAATACAAATCAAATAGCATTGAATTAAAGCAAGAAAGGAAAAATACTTAAAGATTCATTTGGGCTGTTATTTGATTTGGTGGAGGAATTAAAACTGATACTGGAAAAAATCTATATCTGTGGTCACCCTATCCTTACAATATTACATTAAAATATGCAAGATCTTATGGATGTAACATTTAAGGAAATGTCACTTGGAGAAATTTATCATTTACTTTTATATTTGAAATGGGATATAAGCACAATTCAAGATTATCTTGGTATTGTTGGTTATACTAATCGAGAAATAAGTGAATTAGAAGCCAATAAAAATGCAATAGCATATCTTTATATGATCAGATTTTCCTCTAGAAAAAAGTTCAGATGAGTTAATATCAATAGGAGGTAAAATGTTTTGTTTTATTGAGAGGGCTTTCGTTAATTCTGAAGGTCTTCTCTCAACAATTGCATGAAGTTTTGTAAAAAATTTGGCTGGCACAAACCAGTGCCCATGTCTAGAACAGGTTAGCTAATCTATATTTTTTGTCGCACAGGAATACATGCATGTGGCTCAGCAAAAATCTTTCAAGTTGGTGATCACTCCTCCAGACTGGCTGGCTTAGAATAATCATCTTTTTGCGCAAACTCTAGCTCTCATACCAATCTATCTAATGTCAATTTAAGACCAATTATATAGACTTCTTATTGAAGTTCAGACGCAACCCTTGCAAAAAACACTTTTTTAATATTTTTATTCATATCTTCTATATCATCATCTAAACTTTCCATATTATGCAAATTGCTAGTAAACCCCATACTTTGTTATAGGAGCCTATATCCTTAATTGAAAAAATAATATTAATGTATGCATAGTGACTTCTCTACCCGCTTGCTCATACGTCAGAAAAAAAATATATAATATTCATGTTAATGCTGTAACTTGTCTTCCCTATATATTCACCATTCACTAGTCTAGCTTATAAAAAAGCTTTGCCAGAAGACAGTTAGATTGACATTGCTCTAAGCATTTATTCTATTTCATCATCTGATCTTTTGCGATTCTCCTCTTTAGCTATATGATAATAAAGTTCGTATAATTCCTCTAGGCTGGTACACAGATCATTATCTGCATATCTTTTATGATAATTTTCTAACTTTAGAGTGTATGCCTCTTCATTAGGAAACATCTTGACTGCAACTGTCTTAATATAGTCATTTGGATTCTTTTCAGCTCGCAATTTCTTTAGATAGTCTCCATAGTTTTTTGCAAGATTATCAATTTTTTGTACTTTCGCAATGCAATTTTTATGACTTTGACTTGCGCAAGTTCTATATCCTTATGATCGACCAATTTTGTAATGTTTCTACTATAACGATAGAAAAACTTTAATTAATAAATATATTCTTTAGAATTTTTTTATCTGAAAAAAATATTTGTTATAAATCATCTATGTCTTGATACGAAGTTTAGCTTTCATAGCCCTTTCTTCTGCTTCTTCAAGAGATATTTCAGATGCTATCAGGCGTTTATATAGTCCAATTCGCCAATGTCCATAGGAGAGAGTTCAAATCTTATCAAATAAGATCCAACGCTTGTTATCATATGGATTCAACCCTATCTTATTTACCCTCTTCAGATATATTTGATGATCATAACTGCGTAGACCATACATATCATGCCAGATTAGTCTCTTGTTCTTAAGATATTCTAGAAATTTGTCATGTCAAAGTTTCCTTTTGACCATGCATTTCTTTACACCTTTTGCCTTTTGGATGCCATGCTTTTTCTCCCAATACTTTATACCCTGAGATTTTCTAAATTCTTCTTCTTCTAACTCTTTTTCGAAATCTGCATCTGTTTCAGGAGTTTTAGAATCATGGCCTACTGAAAGAACTGAATACATTTTTGGCTTTAAGCATACTGATTCACCTATTGGATCCCCTTTTGTCTCATCCTTCATTAGAAACAAGTCTCCTAAATAGTTAAGATCGAAAATGTTTGGTCTTTTTGCTCGATCTTTATATATGTCTTCAGTTTCTATTCACATTATGAGCGAGTCTGTATCTGTATAAAGTAGATGGGCCTTATCTTCATAGTGAGGCTTTATGTAACTGTATCAAAAGTTGAACATTATAGCCTTGCTAATGTTGAGAAATGCCTGCCCAACATAGATTGGTTTGTTTAGAGTTACTGTACTTTTTAACATATGGACTGCTGTAATTTTCCCTTCGAATGCTTTAAAGCTTACATATAATGGTGAACTTGCTAGGCGTCTGATTTTTTATCCTCTTCTGTTTAGAGTAATTCTACTCTCATATGTTTACGAACATTTTCCATTTGTTTACCAAAGACTGCATTGTTCTTTAGCTTATAATACATGACCCTAAACTCATTCCCATTAGCTTTAGCAATTTTACGCTTGCGAATATTTTCCTCAATATAGTCTTTCATCCATAGAGACTACCGAAATTTAAGAGCATCATGAATCTTTGTAACCTTCATCCTGAACTTCATATATATCTGAAGAGCTCGATAGTGAATTACATAATTCTTCTTAGTAAAGAGAGTCTGGACTAATTTCTCTTCAGACACATATTTTCCATTTCCAACTTCTTTATCTTTCACTAATCTTTCATTATATAGACTAAGCCAGTTTTCTGGAACTATCTACTTTTCGGATGCTAATGGATAATCTGTAAAGAAATCATGCAAGTGCACTGGGGCTTCTAGATCAACTTCTAGTGTATAGCCTATTTTTGCATCTGGTGCTATGCTTTGGATATCTGGTATTTTCTCTAGTGCTACTTTACCTAAAATTTCTGTAGGCATGTATTGGGTTATTGCACCTGAATATAAAGCATTCATATTCTCATACATGATCCAGGAATTCAGCTTGCTAGACTCATAGTCTGGACATTGTGAATTATTTACTTTGGCGTATCGATGACTTGTCATTGTCATGCCTTCACGAATACCATTTTCTACCGTTAGATATTCATTCATATTTGTCATAAGTTTGAGTTCTGCCTCGCTACTTTTGTAAAGAGAATCATTAAATATTCCAGGTGCTAAGACGTAGTAGGAAGGGTCTAAACCATCATCTTGCAGACACATGATGGTATAGTTCATAAATACATCAGCTAGTAAGAGTACGTCTATCTCAAGGTAAAAATCATGATAGTCTTTAAAGCTCTGCATCTCGAATATTTACCATATTTTTTGTGCATATTTGTAATCCTCATTGCTTATATTTTGTTGACTAAGAATTGAATAGAAGTCCTTTCTAGGCGGAAGGCTTGTTCTGTCGAATTTTTCCCATACATTTGTCCAGTCGTATAGGAAAACACCCTTTCGAAAAAGAAGCTTATCTATTGAATAGCCTTTTTCAGTAAAGTACCTAACAGTTAAGGGGAATTTTTCAAGCTTTCCTCCTAGACATTCTACTAATTTATCTAATCCCATTCCCATATGCTGAAAGCTATCAAGAAATTGGAGCTGGCCAACATCCATAGCTTTGTACTTTCCTATATTCTCTGGGATGCAATTTAGCTTATTAACCGTGAACTTGCTCACAACTTTCATAAGCGGATGAGAGTCATATCCCTGGAAATTATGACATATAAGAGGCACTTTGGTTTCGAAAGATCCTATTCGCAATTTTTTGTTACAAGAGTCATGAGCTGGGCCTCGGTACTTTCCATTTATATGATCATGATCTTTTACTTTTCGATTAAGTGCACTTAAAGCTTCTCGGTATCTTTTCTGTGCCTCTTTCTTTTTAGGATGTTCTTTTTCCATGCATGTTTCCCATTCTTTGATTTCTAATAAATTATGCTTTGCTTCTTCGAGTTTTTGTACTATCTCTGGTGCTGGTTTTAAAAAAGGTCCCTTGCAAATCCAGCATTCTGTCGCCTCATTGTATGCTTTAAGATTTCCTGGTGCCATTATCATTTCTGCAGGCGCAGATAAGTCCTCCTGTATGTTTGCCAGCTCCTCCTCGATTTTTGTAATGAATCTTTCAAGCGCATCTGGACCCCTATATAAATCATGACTTATGATTTCATAGTTGAGTGAACTATTCATACAAACAACTACATAGCAATAGCCACACGACTTATGCATCTGTAATCTTTCGGTATGGGTTAACTTCGTCTTCTCTTCGGGGGTTAACTTTTCAGTTAACATTTCTAGATCTCAGAAAATGCGATATGGATTTGGTTGCATGCATTTATGGTTATAAAAAGCTTTGATACTCCTATTTTTAACTGGCATTTGTGATCGCTGGAGGCATTATTTAGACCCTTGCATTTTGGCAAATGTTCATTATATCTTATCTCTGAAGAGTATACATGAAGACAATAACGACAAATGTATTTTCGCCCTTTATGTTTGCTATGATTGTATACCAGCTTATGTAAATCTTTGATAATGCAGTAATGGCTTCTATCATCTTCTGTAATTACTAGAAGATTTACTTGCTTGTATTTATTCCCTCTTCTTTCTGAAACATAGCGAAATTCAAGACACTCATTCTGGTTGTGCCATTCATAGACACATAGACTGATTTCAGGGTTATTTTCTTCAAACTTTTTATAAACTGGTGTTGAAACCGGTACTGGAATTGGGATGTCATCCATATTAAGTTCCTCCACGAAACCTCCATATAGCCGATGCGGATTTCTTTCTGGATGAACTTTAACTGGACGCAAAGCTCCTAGGACACACCATCCGAAACACCAGTCATCATTATTTTGAATATTAATAATTCCGTTATTACGTTTTGGCATAGTTTCAGGTAAAGGTATATAGGCAGTAGGACCAATTGGATTGAAATCAGCTATCTCTATACTTATTTCTTCGATATAATCAAGATACGCATCTGACATTTGGTATATAGTTAGCTCTTACTGTCGCACTATTACTTGCTTATAAAATCTTTTCTTTAATTAATTAATTCCTATACATATTAAAATGATCGGTAAATATTCGTGCCAATATCTCAGCAACTCCGGAAAGGCTTGTAGGAGAGCTTGTATTAGACCTGAAGGGTGTCAATTCCATTGGAAAGCTAAAAAACGAGTATCTTGCTCTGATTGTGGTAAGCCGACTGCTTCTGCTTGCGAATGATGTCTAGCACATATCAAAGGGTACTATGTAGTCCAATACTATCAGAGGCTTTGTGATAAAGCCCACCTTCAGTCATAAACTTATTTAATCGATATGCCATTTAACAGGCTAACACATCCTGAAATAGATCTTGATATACATTTTTGTATGATTTATTCTGGAGAATTGGGACAATTTCGTTAGACTTATTTAATCAATATGCCATTTAATGAGTTAACACACCCTGAAATATATCTTGGTATATATATTTTTTCGTATGATTTATCTTACAGAATGGCATATTCTAGGGAAATTGGGACAGAAATTTCATATAACATTTTTTATTATATTTTCAGAGCTCTGAAAGCCATTAAACATAATTTCTGATATACATTTTTCGTATGATTTATTATTGAGGAATTGGGACAAAAATTTTTCGTATAACTTATTATAGGGAATTGGGACAAAAATCTTTATTATATTCCCTAACCTCCGAGAGTCATTAATCATAATTCCTGATATATATTTTTATATGATTTATTATGGGGAGTTAGGACAAAAATTTTTTCATGACTTATTTTGCAAATTTTCGTATAACTTATTTTTTCATATGACTTATTATGGGGAGTTGGGACAAATTTTCGTATGACTTATTTTTAGTATGATTTATTTGAGGTAATTGGAACAAAAAAATCTTTATTATATTTCCTGACCTTCAAAAGCTAATAAATATACTTCCTGTTATACATTTTTCATATGACTTATTTCGTATGACTTATTTTTCGTATGACTTATTTTTGAGGGAATTGGGACTAAAATTTTTTCGTATGACTTATTTTGTATGACTTATTATTAAAATATGCTATTTAATGAGCTAGCTTGCATAGAATTCCTTCCTGATATATTGATTTTTCGTATGACTAAATAAATATAACTAAAAGATGATATAGAAATTAAGATTCTAGAGCTGTTAGAAGCCTTTTCTGATATATAATAAAAAATCAATATGCTTTCTGAGGTTGGAGAGCCCATACACACAATGTTTCAGTGGGGAACGGACCTTTCGGTTCTTAAACCCCCACTTTCATATTGTGTCAGGAAGTTATCAAATATACAAAGATATTAACCCAAGTATTTAGACTAAACGAGCAAAATGCAGAAGTATATAATGCACTTTTCAGAGAAAATAGGGCATTAAAGAAACAATTAGAAGATCTAGATGAATGTATAGATAGGAAAACTGAGGTCGATTTAGCATCAAAGAATTTGGAAGTGCCTAGCCCAAAGGAAAGATCAGAAGAAAAATGCATATAATAAAAATAAGGCTAATTAGCTATCGGATAAATGCGAGTCTAGAGCGAGGTTTAATTTTATATTTGAATATTATATATACTATAATAAAATAGTATTCGTGAATTATGCAGTTGAAGAAAAAATCCCTATTGAGGCATCAATTGATATGTCTACTGATGTAAATTGTATTAGCCAAAAATATATTGGTGAATTAGGAATTACATATCACAGTGAAAGCAATAGAATTGTAACTCCAGATACATCCTATTTCACATTAAAAAAGGTTAATCTACATATTGGTTTTGAAAATGGTGAGAAGCATAAAAGCACACCCATTGAATTCATAGGTTCCTGGATCAGATTGGCCTGATTATCTTCCTGACTTAATATTGAGTGAGCCATGATTTTGAGAAAATGATGCAACTTTAGATATATGCAATTCAAAACTATTACTAGACGATAATTTTGCAATCCTATTCAAAGAAGTAAAAATGAACCTAATGCAGAATAATGATTATCCAAAGCAGTGATCATCAATATGCGTAATTTTTTTTCGTTTAAAGATACAATGTATAATACAGATTATTTATGATGCAATCAAGCATCTTTTATTTACTAGAACTATTAGAACAGATTTATATTTCTTATTAATAAATAAGTTATTCTATTCCACTTTATTTGTATTCTAATTATAGTACAGATGTGATGCTTCTATTTTATGGAAACACGTTAAGCTAAAGGAAAAAGACTTATATTCTGGATAATCTCTTCTAAATGATTATAATTACTATGCAAAGGATTGTCTTCGATTAAATAAATTCATAAGGATAGAACGTGCAAAGGATCTCTCTCAATTGAAAAAATTCATAAAACTAGTATGTAAAAAGCAAACACCAATTTATTGCTCTAATGTATCTCATCTTGAAATTTCATACTACTATTTACTTTTAAATAAAAAAATCATAAGCATTGTACATTCATGCCCAAATATAACTTATTTGAGTTTTATAAATAGCATAAGATTTAGTAATAGGGTATTAGAACTGATAGCAAGTTCATATCTGAATCTGAAGTATCTCAATCTGTGCAATGATCAGTAGGTGGCTTTAGAAGCTTTCGTACTCAAGAAATATATAATCTAGGTCTATAGAAAATCACAAATTTATACTATAGATTAGAATATCTAAACATTTCTAGACACATAGAATTTTCTTAAACATCAATTTATAATATTATTCACTTTTGCCCAAGACTTTAGCATCTCAACCTTAGTTTTTGTAAAATTACTGATATAACTATTAAATTAAAGAAATTTCTGATTCATGTTTTAATTTAAAGTATCTTAATTTGGAAGGGTGTAATAATATTAGCAAAGAAGCTGTAGATCAGCTTATTTCACTTAATCCAAATACCTATATCACGAATTTTGTGAAAATTTTAATGCTTCCTGATATTATTAGAATATTTAATAATCAAATTTTAGCTCAAAATCTTCAGAGTTTTTTAGATCTAACTATATGAGATAGTCAGAATTTGGCCTTACATCAGATATACAGGCAACCTAATTTCAATACAATTGCGATACTTTTAGATGACGTATTAGCTGATCAATCTAGCTAGTCCAAAGCAGTGATCATTAGCTTTGTATTGCTCAGTATATTATATTTCACATTTTTTTGTTTGAAGATAAAAGAAAACCAACCAATCAAGCAGAATTCTAGTACTCTATTGATTTAACTAATCTGGATCAGTTATCAGCTCAGAAGATTTTTTGCATTATAAGCAGATCACGTAAAATTTTCTTAGCATTTTTTTGAGATTGCGCGATCTCAGAAATCTGGTAACTTTATAAATTTCTCTTGGTAAAATATCAGTCTCTATGTATATATACTAACTAACTTTTAAATATTTCAACTCTTATATAAAATTTATTAATCATGTCATCTGAGCTTGAATTATTGAAACAGTGTATCGTTAAACTTGAGGCTAAGAATGCTAAGCTTAAGGTAGAAAAAGCTAAACTTTTAAAGTGAACTGTGAAAAAGAATACTAGGCATGATGTTAGAGTTAAGGAACTGGAGCAAAAAAATAAAAAGCTTGAAATCAGACTTGCGATAATAAAATAGGCTTCCTTATCAATGAAAAAGTAGTCGTATAATGATAATTCTTCTTCTAACTTTAATTCAGTTACAGAGTATCATGAGAAACTATTGGTGAATGTGGAAACAGATAATTCTCCTGAAGAGGTTTACTATAATAAACAAGAACTGGTGGCAACGATATCTGCTAACTCTATGAAGTACCTTAACGGCAAACCGTTGGAAGAGAAAGATATAAATAGTTTTTGCTTAAGGCTTATAAGAAAATTGTTAGTAGTGAAATAAATCAACGCAATAAGGAAAAGAAGAATAAAAAAAATAGGCAGGAATTGATTCAAGAAATCTCTTCATCTGTACTCAAAGAAAATCATGTGACTAAAATTTCTGAGACCGCGTAGTCCCAGAAATCTGATAATTTAGATGCATTAGTGTTTTCATTTCATGAGACTAGTATGTTAGAGATATCTCAGCATTTAGTCCAGTTATGTGATAAAACGCTTATTGCAGAAGAGCACAGATTGGAAACAAATTAAGAAGAAATATTATGCTGGTATCACTATGAAAGAAATTTCGTATTTCATTTGGAAGCCTTATGTGATAAAAATAAAATTAGCAAAAAAAAGGCAAGAGGTCTAATATATGATGAAATCGTGAAGCAAATTAATATCCTTCATAAGAAAAGATCTCAAGATACAGGAGTACCACTCTCAGATATAATAAAAGATGGTTTGCGCAAAAAACTCAGAGAGCTGAGAAGATTTACAAGCTTCTCGAAAAAATAGGATTGGATAAAATTCAGTATATCAAGTCGTATAGTGCGAATGAAATATCAAAGTTTTCTAATGATGAAATTCAAAAGATTATGGATCATTTCTCGTCAGAAATACAAGCGAATCTCTTAGTTTCAGCAGAGATAAATAAATTAACAGCACCTATTCCTTTAACCTATAACTCTAACTCTTCTGATGATTCCAAAGAAATCAGCCCAAGCATTTCACTTAAAGCTGAGAACGATTTTTACAAAATGCTCTTAGAAGATTGTGTGAAGGATTGTGTGTATTTTGATAAGGAAATTGATTCTACATCCCAGTCAGTGAAAAAATGAATAAAGAAGCTGTTTCACAATCAGGGAGAGAAACAAATGAAAGTAAGTTAGACAATGACTCTGATTCTGATGATTCTGAAGAAGAGATGTCAGATGAATCGGACGATGATAGGTATAATGGATACGGTGAATATAATGAATATGGTGGTTACGATAGAGGTTATTATTATCATGATGAAAGATACAAAAGAAAAATTTCACCAATAATGAGTCCCATTATATCTTCAGTATCTAGCCTCTTCGGTCAAGATCTTCAGGAGATAGCATATCTTGATAGGTTATCTTTTTTCAAATAAATATAAGAAAAAAGGCTGGATCAAGATCAGCAAATTAATAGACATCAGAGTCACTATATTTGTTTCATGATTTGTGATATAAGGATTCCTCCTATTCATCTGTGATTGATCTAGGCGCTAATGTAAATTATATTAGTAAAGAAGCCCTAAAGCAGAATAAGGGTTCTTCCTATTCATCTGACTCTTCTGAAGAATCTGATTTGGTTGAGATAATTGAGGTAAAAGGCTGTCCCTCATAAGTAATGAAGGAGGACGCGATCAAGAAAGGTTAAGTGAATAGTAGTTTGAAGTGGATTGAATCAGATACTTTGCATATTTTTTTAGTCAAAGTTATTAAGTTTAATAGATCTTCCTTTAGATGAACTAGTAGGGTTAAACTTGAAGCGTCCTTCTTTCTTAAACGGATTAGAGTTTGATGCTTTTTTTTCAAAAATATTGAGGTGCAAGGGACTCAGTATTAGTTTCATAGCATTAGCTGATACAAAGATGTCAAAAAACTCAAAGATATCATTAATCGTAATCAGTGAAAATGATGTATATATCAAGATAATGAAATATACCTTCTTGAAGTATGATACGACAAAAAATCAGAAATCGTTATTCCTAATAAGATGCAAAAAATTAAGGAGTTCATTTGTTTAGCATCCAAAAGTTTGATCTCTTATATCCACAGGTATAAGTAATTGAATCACAGGAATAATCTGCCAGGAATTATCTATTCAATAATTATCAAGATCCCAACCTTTCATGGGATCGGCTAACGTATCCAAGAATGCATTATGTTCTTTCATCCTAAATGCATTAGATCTAGAGAATGCATCAAATAATCTATTTTTTTCTTGATCAGATATATCTGGAAGATGTCTGGTAAATTCTATGAGTACTGCTCCCTAACATCCACAGTGAATAAAAAAAGTTTTGCCAGAGATATTCTCAAAATTTATATATTTTCGCAATGCTTCTATTTTTAGATCCATATGTGCTATTTTTGTAATAATGATTAATATATGCTATTTTGTATTAATGAAGATAAGATCTTATGAAATGCCATCGATCAATAAAAAATTATTCAGTGATATATGTTATGCGTAATACCTAATAATACGTTATTATTATACTTCTTTACAGTAACTACATATATAATATTTTAAGTGTTATATGATACCGCTCCCTCTGGGTTTAGTGTCAAGTAATTCTTTACGCATATACTATTGTAAGTGTCATATAATATTACTCCCTCTGGAATCATTGTCAAGTGATTTACTACATACACTACCCTCAGAAAAGTATCCGGTCAACTAAAATAATATTTTATTTATTTGAGATTTTCGATATAAATAAAACATTTAATATATTTAATATTTAGTAGGCCATCCTTAGCTTCTAATGCATGCTTCAATTCTATGTAATATGCTTTCTATAAGTTTAATATAGGTTTCAGATGGAATTTTTCTCTATTCTTCTTGCAATATTTCCTCAAATTCACAAAGATTTTTTGGCATTACTAGAATTAGCATGTCGAGTGATTATATCTGTAACAGTGCTTTATGGAATCATTAAAGATGAGCAATAGCTTCATGGGTTCTTTCAGCTATCCATAAACCGATTATTTTTTCACGTTCAAACTCATTTAATTCGCGACTTTTTCTAATATCGAATAGTGCAGTTTTAAAAAAAGAGAAATGTTTACGTTTTTGTTTATTAAAACTGATCTACATATTATTACACAAATATAAACATATGTACTTAATCGTCAGAACCAGGAGATTTATTTAAAAAAAAAATTTTATTTAGTTAATATATCCGATCTTGAGAAATTTAAAAAAAGCTTGACCAGATACTTTTTGAAAGATAGTATATATACCATTGCGAGTGTCATATAATATTGCTCTCTTGAGGCTAAGTGTCAAGTGACTCTTTATACGTATACTTGTTATAATACTGCTTCTTTTAGGTCAAAGACCTATAAAATTCTTTTGATTTGAGCCACAATTTATTTCAATTTGACCAAAATTGATAGCTAAAATTATAATGATATTGGCAAAATCATATGTTTAGATAATTAATAGCCAATCATTTTCTGATCATATGATAAAAATTATATCCAAAAATTTTGATCTTTGAAAAAATAAAAATAAATCAGATCATTTATTAAATATGTTTGGCTAATGCCTACATATAAAAATAAAACAGATCATATATTAGAATCTATGTAAATATATTTGAGCTAATACCTACATCAAAAAATAAATTAGAGGCGTGATCATTTTTTAGAATCTATATATATGTAAATATGCACAGTATCAGTCAATAATATTATTCAATTAGTCTGCATTGGTATCCCCTCCTCATTTAGATCTAAATCATCAAATTGATCTTCAAGCTAATTTGATCAAGAAGAATTCGCTCTAACCCTTTCTTGAATTATCTTTATTTCTTTATCAGTAAATTTTTCAAAAGATAATGATGAAATTCTCCTAATTTGCCATGCATCATCATCCTCATCAAGATAAATAGATCGTTGACAATAAGGACATGTTGTATATTTTTTTAAGGAAATAATAATACATCTAAGATGGAAGCTATGAAGACAGAACAATCTCATGACTGGTTTCAGGTTAGCTCCATCAAGTTTAAATAATAGATATTCATTACAGAAAGAACATGTTTTGGATCCCTTGAGCAAATTCCCTTTGAGAATTGATAGGTGTAGTGTAATGTTCTGTAAAATCAGATCAGATCAGATTTATCTAAATCTGATCTGATCTGATTTTCATTTTTCAGGATCTGAATCCAATCCAAATCTGATGGATCCGTTAAAATCCAGATCTGATCTGAATCTGACAGATTGAATCTCAAATCCAAATCTGATGGATTGGTTTAAATCCAAATCCGATCTGATCTGAATCTGAAAGCTTTATTGAAAAAATGAATTTTCAGTTCTAAATGAGATCTAAAAATGTATCTTTTCAATGAAAGGAATCTTTTCAGCTCTAAAAGAGTTTCGAAAAGTCATTTCTTTTCATTAAAAGGAACCTTTTTGGCTCTAAAAGAGATCTGAAAATTGGTTCCTTTTCAATAAAAGGAACTTTTCAGTTCTAAAAGAGATCTGAAAATAAATTCCTTTTCAATGAAAGGAACTTTTCAGCTCTAAAAAAGTCCAAAAATTCATTCTTTTCGATGAAAAAAACAAATTTTCAGATCTAAAAGTATCCGAAAATTCATTCCCTTTCAATAAAAGGAACTTTTAGCTCTAAAAGAGATCTGAAAATTGGTTCCTTTTCAATGAAAGGAACTTTTCGGCTCTAAAAGAGATCTGAAAATTGGTTCCTTTTCAATAAAAGGAACTTTTCAGCTCTAAAAGAGATCTGAAAATTAATTTCTTTTCAATGAAAGAAACTTTTCAGTTCTAAAAAAGATCCGAAAATTCGTTCCTTTTCAATGAAAGGAAACAAATATTCAGCTTTAAAGAAGTCTGAAAATTTGTTTCTTTTCATTGAAAAGGAACTTTTCAACTTTAAAAAAGTTGAATTCAGATCCGACAGATCAGATCCGAATCTGAATCTGAATCTGATAGATCAGATCTAAATCTGAATCCAAATCTGACAGATTAGATCTGAATCTGACAGATCAGATCTAAATCTGAATCCAAATCTGACAGATCAGATCTGAATCTGAATCTGAATCTGACGGATCAGATCTGAATCCAAATCTGAATTTGACGGATCAAATCCGAATCTAAATCTGAATCTGACAGATCTGATCTGATCCAAATCTGAATCTGAATTAGATTTGAATCTGACAGATCTGATCCGAATCTGATCTGTCAGATTCAGATTGGATTTGGATTGATCCGAATCCATGTAGAACACTAGTGCAGTGAGTTGAATAGTATGATAAGAGATACTTCCGTCAGATATATCCTTATCAAATACTTCTTCTTCAATGGCCAATGGAGGGATATTATTAGATCTTTCTGATTCTATTAGTATTTTTTGAGATGCAATTTATGGGAAAAATATTATTATGAATGAAAAGAAGGAGTTTTTATACTTTCTGAATACTTTACTCATAATCGCAAAATTGTAACATGCACATATTTTTTTTTGATCAAAGTTAATATATCTAGCTAATTTTCCAGATAATAAAAATTTTTCTTGGCAATTTTTTGAGACCGCCAGTCTCGCAAATTCGTGGGTAAGTCATGGTAATTTACTAATAAAATAAGTCATTAGTTGCGCTGAATTTTTTTCATGTTTTAATATATTTAAGATATGTATAGTTATCCTTTTACAAATAAAAATAGCGTATATACTTATCATATAGTTTTTAACTTGTGTACATCTATCAAATAAATAAATAGTGCACTCTGCTTTCTATTATTACATATTATTTTACAAAAATAATCATATATATAACTGTATAAACTGTATGGTATTATTAGTTTTAGCAATTAAAAAAAATAAATACTGTGCTATGAATTACAGTATGACATTTCTTTTTTAGTCTGATTGGCTGATCATCTCATGATTTATCAAAACTCACCAGCACCTGAAACACTCCTAGAACTATCAAAGAATTAGCAGGAAGCTCGCATGTGATACGCTTTCTTGTTCATAGAACTTCGGGGTGGATGAAATTCAAGCTTTTCTCCTGAAGATCATTGATCGAAAGAGGCTGAATCAAAAAAATCTGAATAAAAATGAATTTGATATTTATTAGAGTATAATATTGATAAATTAGCTAAAATTGATAAAAACACTATAAGTTAATAAATTTTTATAATTTGCTTCAATTCACTATAATTCACTAAATTACTAATTTATTAATTATACCTGGTATAACAGTTAAGATCATATTAGATAAGATTTATAATAAAACTATACCTAAACCTATCAATCTCCATCCTGGATATGATATGAAATATGTTTTTAACTATTGACCTCAAACTGATAACTATCAATATGAAAAAGTGGTTGAAATAGAAAAACAATATGATTATTTATCCATTATTAGACCTTATAAAACACCTTAGAAATAGGCTGTTCGTATAAGGACTCCTTTACAAGAACTACTTTTTAAGCAAAAATATAGTTTTTATTATGTATACTGCCTTTTCAGTTCATTTGGGCAAGTAGAATTTAAAACATACTATATTAATGATGAGTTATATAAAGATCACTTCCAATATTGTAAACCTAGTATTCATAAAAGTCAAATGGCTATTTGCTTCAAATGCTGGAAATTGGTGAAGATTACCAAAGTAGAGCCTAAAAAGGAATATCATAGTGGCTGGGGGAATAGGTTTATGAAGTTGAGTCTGAAGATTTAATGAAAAATCATTGGAATTACTTTTGCTTTAAGGCCAAATCCGCAACTATAGTAAAAAATACTATGGCAAGTGCTTCTGTTACTTCTGATAATTAAGAAATGATTTCATCAACCTCTAGTAAAATATTTATCTCGTCTTTATACGCAAACAGCCAAAAGACACTGTATTGAGATTGGGGATGGAACAGAAATTACAGTAGTTTAATTAACTGATTCTGACTATTATTTTCGAATGAATAATAACATTATTTATTTTAACTATATTCATAAATTATTTTTTTTTGTGACTACATAATCTACATATAATGAAATTACGACCGAAGGTATAATCATTTCATGTATCACATGTAGACACTATGACAGGTAAAATTTTAGACAGATTTAATTAGTAGAATATTAAGTCCATTTTATTGCCATGTAGATCTTTTATGAAGATCAATTTGTCCATTTTATTGCTGTTGATTAATTATGCAAATCCTTAGATGTCAATTTTATTGCCTTTGATAATTATGTAGATCATAGATATCTATTTAGTTGCCTGCAGATCTGGCAATTTTATTGATAAGGCAACTTTATTGCCTAACAAAATAGCAACTTTATTTCCTTCGATATATTCAGTTTAGTTTATTTTATTATTTATTCAACATGTATAAATACCTCTGTATTTTCTTTGAGTCTTAGCATTGATGAGATGTTAATCTTTTAGGTACTGAACTTATATATTATATTAATAAAGGAGTATAATTAACCAAGTACAAAACTTATCCTTCGCAAACCTCTTTGAAACTGTTATAAATTATCTGTGACCCTTTGTTAGTGAACTTATTATATGATATTATATTGATTTGCTATATTGACTTGGAGTCTCTGAAGCGTAATCTCTGAAATATCTTTGAATTAACTTTGAGTTTATTTTGTGTTTATCTCATGTGATTTATATTGAAAATAACTCTTCGACGTTATTGTGAATCCTCACCCGTGATTCTTTAAGTAATTGTCTTAGTCTTATTTACCCTTTTGAGATTTTATTTAAAACCACGAATCTATCATGACAATACTATGTATGATCTGCCTATTCTGAGTTAGATCTTCTAATCTATTTTAATAAAGTATTTTTCAAGAAGTTCAAAAAGATCAATGAAGCGATTTTGGAGATTCTTGATTGCGAAACAATATAACTATCAGTTTGAGAATTTCTATGCAACAGTTATTCAGCAAGCTTATAAGAATTACAAGAAAAGACCTGAATCTTTGGCAAAATGAGTTTAGGAGATGGTGAGAAATAATAGTACTTCTGATGATATGAAGTTTTTAGGTATAAAAAATATATCGGGAAAATCAGGATATATTTGTTATGAAAATAAGAGACATTGTTATCCAGTAAGAAATGATTGGATATATGAGAAGAGAGCCCAATAATGGCAACGATTATCTTTTGCAATATTCATACTTGTTAAGAAATAATTATATCAGCAAAGCTATATAGTTATTAAAGATATATATTGGCTTGACATGTTAAAATGGCTACAGAATTCTAAATATTATAGTATTCATAAAATAATATACTGTCCAGTCACGGTAGGAGAACAGTGTGCAACATAAATTAGCACATTTTTGATCCTCATTAAAATATATATGATGTAATATTGAGATCTTCAATGCATATTTCGCATGCCCTTATTCTCAAAAAATAATTTGGCGTAAAGTGCTTTGCATATTTCTCCTATCTCTTTTTCAAATATGAAGAGAATGAGAAATGGTGGCATTTAAAAAGGCAGTATGAAAAATTTATGTTCAGGTTGCTTATTCTAAATTAACAATACTAAACTATGTCTTCTAAACTATATTCGAAAATTTACAATTTTTTAGTAATTACTAAGCAAAAACACATTACTGCCACCTCGGTCATTTATCAAGGAATAGAAGAAGATCTCTGGATTTCATAAAATGATTTAAAAGCATTGTAAACTAAGCTATAGGGTTTGCTAGTAATCTTTATACTGAAGAACCTTTGCGTTAATTAAAACTTCTCCAAATACTTTCTCAGGTTAGTTGTAAAGCTTTACTAATATTTCTTTTTTACTAAATGATAATATTATGTGATATACTCGTATAAATGAGATCTAAAATGATAGTGTATTCATCCTATTAGCTTGCATCTAAAGGAACTATTTTTGAATTACATGGAGGATGTATAAACTATTGCTTGTATTTTAATCATTCCATTAACTCTGCTACAGGAATATTTCTTGATGCATGAGGGTGATTAATCCGTAAGATATTATGTACTTATTTAGTATCACACAAGGTTTCATTGGCGTGATGGTTATACTAAGATGATAACTTTGCATATGTACTGATAGCGCATGCATTTTTTTAATGATGAGATTATTATATTACTGAAACTAACGCATCTAATTATATTAGTTTGAGATTGCTTTTGAAGGAGTCTGCAGTTTGCGTGATATAGGAGTAATTAGAACAAATAAAGAAAGACCTCTTAACTCTGATGAGATTGAAAATATATAAATAAATTAAAAGGCAAAGTCAAGAAAAATATAACGACGCTGATTAATCAGCATATATATTATGGTATAAATAGTGTGAATATTTCTGAATTATCATGGATAGACTCTCTAGCTAGTCAAGTAATTTCTGACAAGTTAAAAGTTATAAAGAAGTTGTCAGACCAATTTAAGCACACTTTTATGAAGCCAGTATGACAAATGGTACCTCTATCTCTTCCATTCGCAGTGAAAAGAAAATGTAATGAATTCGTTGCTAATTTTATTGAAAATCGTGAAAATGGTCTTTTAAGAAAACTTATACATGATGGGATATGAAAAGAAACAGAAAACGAGCTTGCAATAATCGCAGAAATAATTTGGATATATTGTAAGTATTTTTATGATATTTCAGAATATTTAGTGATTTTCTGATCTCTGCTTATTTATATTAGACGTGATTCTTGAAATAATCCTGTATTTAGAACAAATTTTGTGGAATCCCTAAATGAAAGTATTTACGTAACCAATGTGATAGTACCGGCCATTCAGGCAACATTGAAGAATCTTCCTTTAGGAAAAATCACATTCGTTAGCAGTTCTAAATGTCAAAGTAGTACCAGTGCAAATAGGAAAGGTGATAGACGATCTAGGAGACGACCAGATGTTATGTTTGTAATGAAACATAATGGAAAAAATTATGAACTTTTATTTACCAAATGCTCACATTTATTATGTACTATACAAAAGAAAAGAGATGATCAAGTGAAGCTATAGCGTGAGGTTAATGATAGAATGTACTGGACTCGTAAAAGTTGCAAACCTGATAAGGATGAATTTGGAATTATTGGGATGCAGATAGCTGGAAAGAAATTATATTTAAGTGTTCTTATAAGGGATATGAACGAGGTCTATCGATATTATCATCTTTATGAATCAGAAATTTCAGTTCAACTGTCAGATCTGTCCATTGTAGAAAAATTTATAAAATCATTACTAATATTGCGAAATATTCTAATTGTTAATATGAGTATACTCTACAATACACCTTTAAAAAAATCAAATTGGAATGTAGAAAAAAGCTCTACAGTTTCTTCATCTAAGTGAGATAACTAAATTTTTTTTTGTATTTTACAGACTATTTTAATAAAATTTTTTCTTGGTAAATTTGTAGAACTGCGTAGTCTCAGAAAATACGTGATTTGTTTCTTTTAAATATCGCAAAATGAATTAGTAAAAAATTTATTATCTGTACTATGAAAAACGTGATCCTGTATTAATGCTGACAGTAAAAGTGATTAGCGTGATTAGTTAATATTTCTAGCCAATCTGCCAGATATGACGCAATTCGTGTGAATATTTCTAGTAGATTTCTCGGGAATTTCTGAATATGTAAAATTCTCTAAATTTTTCTTATAAAATTTCTGAATCTATAAAATTCTTAAAATTTTTTAATTATCTATAAGAAATGACTGGTACACTAGCACCATCTTTTTACGTATATTACTCAAAGCAACTTAACCTGCTTTCTCATTCCATCAAAATAGATATATAGCGACGTTTTACATCATAAAAATATCCATTATTGCTAGAACAGGCAAGTAGTATCCATCCTGAAGTAGAAGATTTATTAAATAAGGCAGTTGAAATTATATTAAGCAAAAAAGTGTCAGAAGATGAAGCTTATTACTAGCAACTGTGAAACTTCGTTAAGGCAAGAAAATGAGAAATTATGTATATCAAAGCAGGTATTGAAAAAAAAGATTGAAGAGCTTCTTGACTTGCAAGAGCAATATAAGTCTCATAAGGTAGCCATGATCAGGTTTTTAGAGAAGAGTAACAGGAAAGTTATCCAATTATCAAATTCAATAGCTTTCTTTAAAAGTATAATTCCTGATACAAAAAAAGCTATTGCATCAGCTGAAAAGTTTATTGACCTGTTAGAGAATAGATGCCAGAATCTGGAAAATATTATTTCTGCTAAAGATAGAAAAATTATCGCTCTTGTTGATCATATCCTTTTTAAAATGAAGCATAGTGTTTTGACTATAGAACCAGAAATATATTCTAGTATCCATGAAAGGAAATTATAGATGAAGAGGCATAGTGAATCTAAACATGATCTAGAAATAAGGAAAAAATATACATTTTGTCTTACTCAATAGTTTTGAGAAAAAGAGCTAGTATCTATGAAGTTGGATTCTCATTAGTAAGAATTTGGTCCCAGCCGATGCATATCCTGTACGGATGCTCACAGGTATAGTTAAATCAAAAATAATAAATTTATATTCACATAAAGCCTTGTCAATAATCTTAATCATACTACGCCAGTCATTAGCATATTAACGTACAATATGACTCAACTTGTTTGCAGTATATGATCTATTAAATAGGCAGATATGTGTGAGATTTTTTCATATTATCTTTAGGCAGTTAAAATAACTCTGCAATACATATATTGAACTGACAT
This sequence comes from Funneliformis caledonium, assembly GCA_910591825.1. Lineage (NCBI taxonomy): Eukaryota > Fungi > Glomeromycota > Glomeromycetes > Glomerales > Glomeraceae > Funneliformis > Funneliformis caledonium. The sequence goes on from CAJVPQ010000438.1 coordinate 27,607, forward strand.
TGTAATGGCGTCCCTCAATAAAATAAGAGATGATCTTTTCCTACACTTTTTTCAAGCCAGCGTATATATCTTCAAATATGGATACTGTATCTCTATCTGAAGAAAACAAATCCACCTTAGGGATTTTATTAGGCTTCAAAGCTCAGAATGTAATATTTTCACGATAGGACTTTAGACTATTTGCAATTATCTGATATGCTGATTTGAGATACATATATTTTGGTTCCTTAAGATTGTAACCGATGAGTAGCAAATTATTACACTTAATATAGCGCATTCTCATTAAACATTCGATAAAGCTTATTTTCAAGCATGAGATTGAGAACCTCATTAGTTTTTCCTGAATTAGTAAAGCCACAGATCAGTAAAGTGAAAGGCCATTAGAGGACACTGGAATTAGTATTATATTTTTGAGCATCTTTAATCTTGTTAATATTGTTACACCTAAAATTGATATGCAAAAATGATCTGTGAGGCTAAAAAGGATGATCAACTTTGTGTTATATTAAAATGATTTGCAGTACTGTAACTACATTAGATAATTAAAAGATTTACATGTCTTATTTCCTAAATTTGGTAGTCTAATTTTGTTATACAAATAGGCCTT
>CAJVPQ010000439.1:0-28190 GCA_910591825.1 Funneliformis caledonium
TGCTTTAGTGTTTATATAATAACTCATTTTTTTTAAAAAAACTCCAATATTAGATTGAGATGAAAGCAATATTAAAAAGCATTAGAAAAGATTATAACCTCGATTATGAGAACACTTTCAATAGTTCTAGGAATATAGAAATTCATGGCCAGCTCGTAGAAGAATTACGAAAGACGATAGTACCAAAATACCGCCCTTCAATAAGTCAGCTTACCAAATGGTTAAGTTCGATCCAAAAGTCGAGAAGGTCACAAAAGAAACTAAAATCGACTAGGAAGATTACTAACAACTATCATCGAATTCACAGCAACAGCAGATTAAACGACGTATGTAATTCATTAAACAGTTGAAAACATTTTCTCCATAATAATAATATAATTTATCTTTCAGAAAAAATTCTGAAGAATAAAGGCTGCTAAAGATCTCTTCAGAAAAAATGACAAAAGGATAACAAAATATGAGCAGTGACCTTTATTAATGTTGTTATCCGATCGCTAATTCCACTCTCCCAAAATTAGCGAATCTGACGATAATAATCAGAACGCCACAGTAATTAACGTTTATGATTACTCATGACGTTCTGAAGAGGTTTGGCATTTTTGACATTATTAGTTGTTTTTTGTTAATATCAATCAATAATAAATACGATTTTATTTGTTAGCTTAAAAAGCTATTGCATGACATACTCGACTCCCATGCGCTATCGATCCAAATAGCGTAATTGCAAAGGAATAGAAATTATGATGATGAAATTCAACATTTCGATTTATTGCATCCAACGAGTGCTTCTCAGTGATCATATGGATTGATTGCTAGGAAAATCAGGTTCTGGGAATTTTTTAGTGAAATTGAGATTTTTATTGCATTTTAGTTTTTGATGTTATTAGATTAAAATGTATTAAGCTCTTAATTTTATCAAAAATTTCTCAGAACCTGATTTTCCTAGAAACACTCCCATATGTCGACCAAAACGACATGATTCTCAATACAGAATTCGAAAGAAATGATGCCGATAAATATGAAAGAAATGACGAAAGAAATGAAGAAAATGAAAGAGATGATGATGAAGAAGAGGTTGAAATAATGTTGACAGGCGAAGCTCAACATTCGAACGATGATAATTAATTTTTTTTTTTCTTTTTTTTATTTTACTCATCGAATTTTTTATTTTCTGAATTTTTTTATTTTTCTGAATTTTTTTTTATTTTATCTTTTTAATATTGAATTTTTAGACTAAATTTCCTTCCATCTACCTATCGCAGCAAATTCAACATAATTTATATAGAATAAGTGTTATTGATTTTCCTTTTTTTTATTTTTATTTATCGAAATATTCTCTTTTTACCATTTATTTTGGACAATTTTCTCTTTTTTTACCTTTTTACTTTATTTATTTTTTAATTTTCGATAACGACTTTTATTATATAATGTATATTTAATTTCAAAACATTATTGTAATTTTGCTTTATAAATATAGCTAAATTTTATATCTGAATTATATATAAATTATATATAAATTATACAAATGATTGCATCCGACTATCATGACAATTTTGCTGAATTACATTCCGAATCTTAGTTGAATTTCTTCTGAAGTCTATTTCTGAATTACATTCTGAATATTTTCTGAGTGGCAGTGAATGGCAGCTCTTCAGAACTATGTTTTGAAATACCATTCAGATAATTTTATATTGTAATTTATCCTAAATTCAGACATTTGAATTCCAGCCAAATTGGACTATTTTGACTAGTAATATAGTACCCAGAATCTTATTCAAGAATTTAAATTTTTAAATTAAATAATACTCATGCGTACTGTATAAGGAACTGGATACTATTTTGAGGGAATATTCTATGCAGGATATTGTATATGAGGTCTTATGTATCAGTAGCAGTTACACAAATCTAATCTATTATATATATATAGATTAAATTAAAAAATAATGTAATTGCGTTATTAAGTATAAAAAGCATTTCTGACTTAAAAAATTGATGGAGAAGCTTAAATAATCTATAAAATTGATGATGAAGTATTTGTAAATTGAATAAATAAAGCATTTAATTAAGATTAAAATTAGAAATTTAGTTACGGAGTAATGAAAAATTTCTAGAAGTAGAAATTAATACTTTTTTTTTAAGTTACTGCCTGTGATATTCTCTTTAAATAATTTGTAAGCAGATTCTGTGCTCCTATTTACTCGCAACAATATAAAAAAATGTGAAAGTATAAATGATCTAAAAAATTAAAAATGCCAAAGAGAAATTTTGGTATATGACGAGCAATAAATACACAAAAAAAACATTGACAATAGAATGCTTATGAAAAGCTAATAGTTGTGTTTTATCAAGAAAATGGACATAGTATCTGGATAACAGCAAATAAATTTAGAATCGAACTAAAACAGGTTTATGACTGGAAGAATAAAAAAAGTGGTTTAATGTATGCAGCTCCATATGTTCAATGACTTAACACTGGTATACAGCCAAAATATCCATAACTTGAAGAAGAACTTTTGGAGTGATTTCGTAAGTTACAAAGATAATTAAAAATGGTAACAAGATATATGATCAGTGTAAGAGCCCATAATTTAGTTAGCAAACAAGAATATTGTACCTTGTATCCTGATATTCATAAATGTAAATTTACATATAAATGAGTAGATAGATTTATGTCTTGTTATTTGTTGGTAAATCGTTAACATATTACAGTTGCGTAAAGATTACCTGAAAAATATAATGAGAATTAGCAAAATTTTTATCATACATCTTTATTGACAAATTGAATGTAACTATCCTTTAAATTTAATTGGTAATATAGATGAAACTCCAATGGCATTTAATTTGCCAAGCCAAACACAATTGAAGAACATAAAAAATGAACTATCTTAATTCTTACAACTGGTCATGAATGTATCAATTTTACAGTAACTTTTACTTGCCTTGCAGATGATACTAAACTTCCTCCATTTATTATTTTTAAGTTAGTTAATATATCATGAGAAAAATTTCTAAATAGTGTATATGTTCATGCAAATCTAAGTGGCTAGATGGATAAGAAAGAAATGATTTAGTGGATGAAGAATGTGTGATGTCAATGAGTTAATTTAAGTTCAAATCTACATTCCCTTCTTGTTCTTGATTCATTTACTGTTTATAGAACAGATTTTGTAAAATACCATTTTAGTGAAAAAATACAGATATAGCTGTAATTCTAGATAGACTAACCTTACATTTGCAACTATTAGATATATTCTTAAATAAAGCATTTAAGTAAAGGTTAGTATAAGTATTATAGGTAATATTAATATAAAAAAAATTTTTATTAATTTTTTTTTATTTTTGTTATAAGTTCGTCATGTTTACAATCAATAGATGGATGAAGCTATAAAGGAATATATGCCAATAGGTAAAATTAAATGACTATCATACTCACTAGTAGCAATCTGGGTTAAAGAAGCATGGGATAATATTGATCCTGCAATAATAAAATGATCTTTTAAGTGCTGTGAGATCTTCACAAATTTAGACGGCTCTGAAGACAATTCAATTTTGATTTTGAGAAAGTGTCAGGTGAGAAAGATTTAGAAATTGGTATTGAAGAAGAAGAAGAAAATGACAAATTAACTTCACAAGATAGTGTATGCGAACATTATGAAATGAAAAGGAAATTATATCAATATTTAGAGCTAGTTTATTAGAAATTTTGATTAAAATAAATAAATAAATATTTAAACATTATAGGTTTAATTAATCTACCATAAGTAAAACTAAAACTGAAATCATTTAAATAAAACTCAAAAGTTACGGTTAAAAAAATTAGATTTAAGTCTGCCTGATATAGATCACATAAAAATTCAAAATAGATCAACAGATTTTATAACTAATATTAAAAGGTATTACTGTTAAAATTATAACTTCAGTTTATAGTAATATGAAAATAAATTTCAAGACTAATTTTCTTCAGCACTCAGGTATTAATCAATTTTTATGAGATTCAACTTTGAAAGTACCCAGGTACTAACTGTAACTAAATCACTATAGATGGTGAATAATGCCCGAGTTTTAATCACAAGGTACTATTTTTGAGGGGTACTATATTCAGTGGCCAACGGTACTGTCGTAAATAAGGATTTTTAGAAGTTTTTGAATGTTAGCATCCTATAATTCAATGAAAGAATATTCTATTCTATCATATGGAGGTAACTTGCTAAGAATAGGTTTGAATAAGATATAATCATAGAGATGGAAGGTGCTTTCATTCTCACTAACTCAAAATAAAACGTCAAAATCATCTGAACTGCAGATATTACTGATATCATTTAATATTAACGTATCAAACTCACATTGAGTCAGAGGTAACTTAATTTCTTCAGAGAGTTCCTTATCAATAAATCCTTTAAGAGATTCAACATTTGGAAACGTCATTCTAGGTCTCTTCTGAAGTTTGTTAAGAATTTGATCGCTAACATCTTGGACTATAAATGTTGAGCAGAAACATTGGTAAATGATAGAACAAAATGGTAATGCAACTATAACAATAGTTTTTATTACGCATTCTTACCTGCCTTTCTTTTTCTTTTAAAATCTAATGGTTGTGAAAAAAAATGATAATATTTAGCAAGAAATGATAACTGCAAATTTCTTATTCAAAAGGTAAACTATTGGGTGACAATTACCAGTGATAGGGACTACAATGATGATATGAAAGTAATCTCTCTCAGGTTTTTTGTCACTTTCATTAAAATATTTAGCAAATAATAACCAAGGATCTATCATTGTGTCAACATTTATAATCTCATTTTTGGTTTTATATTTAAGGCTCTCAAGGTCAAACTCAACTTTCAAAAGATCCATATTATCAGGATCTTTAACTACATTTTTTACACTTTCCTTATGAAAGAGTTGCTCTTTAAAGTTTGAAATAGTGAAGTCTTTAAAGGGAACCTCAAGACTATTATTATTTATGTAAATATCACCAACATTAATCGTGAAACAAGTATTTATTTCTTGAATCAAACAATTTAGCAATAATAACATTTTGATGGTACTTGTTCTGAAATGATAAAATGATATTTAAGTTTTTAGATTTTGTGGGGTAATAATATAGATACCTTCATAAAAAGTAATTTATGTACATGAAAAAAATGATTAATTGCGGTTTTATCATCACTCGTTAGATTTGCGATTCTCTGATTTTCAGGGAATATAATACTCTGCTTCTCATAATTTTCGTCCATATGAATTTTATCCATTTTCTTGATCAGTTTTAAGAAAAGCTCAAAACAAATTTAACTCATATTCCTTCACATCATGTCCTCTTTTCAAGCTGCTCAAATTTTCGATTCTAAATTTGTACTTTAGAAAGAAAAATTGTTATAGTTTTATTAAAGAATTAACAAATCTCTCGGATGAATTACAATTTATTGTGAAATGCAATTGGAAACTTTAGTTGGAGAAATTAAATTTAAAGAATAAGGGATAAAATCTATGAAGATAAATTACCAATTCTTTCTTAATTATATGTATCTAATTGTAGTGTAGAAAGAAGTTTCTCAATTTATAATAATATTTTAGATAATAATCAAAATCTTTCAGAATGAAGAATTCTAATTAATATAAATAAATATCCGCAGAAATGATGATTATAAGCCGCAGAAACAGGGCAGAAATAAACGCATTGTCCCTGGTTTACTATTTAAATGATGATTACTCAAACAAGTCAACATTTTTTAGTTCGCCGGTAGTTTTCTTTCAAAGAGCGTCTTTTGGTAAAAAGGTATATTTGCTTTCTTTTTTTTTTGTTTTGTTGGATATTATGGATGATGTTAACACGGGGTGTAACATGTTTATCATTAGGTAAGCCCAGACTATTTGGCAGTTTCCGGTAGTATTTTCAGGAGCGGCATGGTACTATGCAAGGGAGAGCATAGACAACAGCTTCGGCTGTAGTCTCCAGTAAGGTTTATCATCTTTATTATTTACGAAAAGAGGAGAGAAAATCATATTTTATTCAATAAAATTAATAAAAATTTTAAGTGCAAGATCAACAGCGTAAAAAGGGTATATTCTTTCCTTTCATAAACAAATTGTTATTGGTTCCTTTGGTTATATCTATTGGAACGTTACATCCTGCAATAAAACTTGATCACGTAATGTAATTTTTTGTGAAATGAGTCAATTATTGAAATGGCTAAATTTATCGTTTTTAATTAATTGCACTGCAAATGGTTTCTTTTTTGACTTCGAATAATCACCACAATATTTAGTGATAATTTACACCCTATTCTTTATTTGAATAATTAATCAAATTAGTTGATACCCGATGCATTAAATTCAGGTAAACACAAATAAGAAAAAATGGATGCATGGCTTTTTAAATTTTCATTGAACAATCTTTTCGCTTCCTTGACTAGAAGCAGGGTGTTAAATGTGTCTCAGGCTTGCCAAAAGAAATAAAAAAATGAGTTAACCAAATCTGAAAAATTATATTTGGCGTTTCTTATACGAGAAGCCGATTTTTTTTTATGTCACGTAAAGTATCCCAAACCATCGTACAACTTTAGCAGATTGGGTCTTAAAACAATCAAAATCGTACAAGTTATTGTCATTATATAAAATGAATTTTATTCCCAAAATATCATTAAAAAAAAATTATTTTACAGACTTTTTTGATTATCATAACCATGAAAACAAGGATTTAGTTGGTTTAATGTTTATATCAACAGTTTAAAGTAAAATTGAACTCCAGGTTTTACGCAAGTGTCACCAGAAGATCAGGAACTTTTGTTTTCTTTTACACACGCATTAAACACATTAAACACTTGAGATAATGACGTGTAACCTTTCGGTGAACAACTTGATCGATATTTTTAGCCAATAAATACTACAAAAACTTGTATCGTTACATGGTCGTGCATGGTGGATCGTGTTAAACAATAGTGATGTGTGTTTGTTAATTGAATGGAAATCTAAATATGAAAAGGTTTTAGGTACACAGATATCCGAATTTTATCTTTTCAATGATTCAAGGAGTTGATTTTTTTTTTATTTACTTTTTTTTTTTACTAAATTTATCTAATGTTTCTCGTTGTGTATTATTAATGTAAACAAACACACACAAATATTCTTGTAAAATAAACGAAAACGGATTTATATGGATAAATAAAGATATCACATAAACGCATGAAATCAGATTTCGGTATATTCTTATTTGTTATAATAAAGAGGTAGTATTAAAATGCCAACCATGAATGATAAACTGTATAATTTTTTTTTTTTCCTTTCTTATTTCCCTATCTTGTTTCCATTACTTTATTTGTCCCTTTGTAATAATAAAAAAAAAATTTTTCACAAATGAATTCAAAGAATTTGAGTAAAATTTTCACAATGGATTCACAAGAAAACTGTACAAGATACGGTTTTATATTGTTAATTACCAAATTTTTATTCATCTTTATCATAATTTGGAATCTTACAACTTATTGTATATTGGAAAATGATTATAATAATAATGAGAGTTACGAGATTAATTCAAATGTAATTATGAATTTCATTTGTGTTTTTTTGTTAATCCTTTTTTTTTTTTTTGATTTTCATCATAAATTTTTTTTCCGTTCCCCTTTTCTCTTTAGAATTCGGATATGTTGGTAAATCAGAAATACTGCGGATCAAACGAATGTAGATTTTTGTTCGCACATCGAATTCCGGAACAAGAATCACAAGCGAATTCCCATTTTTATTCATTTATACAATTAGCAGAAATGCTCAATAGAACAATGGTATTGGTTAACGTACAAAATTCTAGAATAGGCGCTTGTTTAGAACTACCATATGATTTCTATTATAACGTCCAAGAATTAAAAAAGTTATTTCCCAATGTGAATTTTATCACTCAAGATGATTTTCTTTCTTGGACCAAGGAACGTCATGAAAAACCTGATGTTGTATTTAGAAGGATTCAACAAGGTGGGGAACCAAATACGATTATTAGTGACGTTAGTCCACAAGAATGGGATAACGTAATAAACAATCAATGTCTTGAGGAATTTGATTTTAAATTTGACGATCAGGACGTTTCCCTTTACAAGAAACTTCTAATCGGACCAAAGAAATATTGGAGAAAGTATAATGAAGCCATGACAAAATTCATCGTTTCAAATTTAGAACATATCAATGAAGAAGTTTTATTAATACATCCTTATGAAGTCGGGGGTGCTTATTTCCCTTCAAAAGGTGAAGTCATACCCTTACCTTACGCTACTCATTTGATCGAAGCAGCGAAAAATGTATCGAGTCATTTGAAACCTTATATAGGTATTCATTGGAGACAAGAGACTATAAATTCGAGTGTGTTACCAAATTGCGCTGAAGGTTTAATTAAATATATTAAAGAACTTCAATTAAAAACGGGAATAGAGAATATTTATTATGCGACGGATTATCCTTTATATAATGGAGGAGAGAATGCTCAATCATCCACATTTCACATATTAACTCGAGAACATCATGAGACCATGAGAATGTTAAATTCTACTTTTACTTTAAAAACTTGGGTATCATTAAAGGCTCTAGATGGTTTATATGACATCCTCCCTCAATTTAAAGATTACATCACTAAAGAATTAAGTGGATCCGGCTTGGCTGGGATACTTGATAAGTTGGTATTGGTTGATGCTGATTACTTTATTATCGGTCCACGTGGATGTGCCAGAACTTCAAGTAATTTTACAAAGAAAATTTATTTGGCAAGAAAATTATTGATGGAATCCGGTAACAAGGATATTCACAATGATATTGATCATTGGTAATTGGTTTTGGGACAGTCAGTCAAAAACTTCAACCAATCAAAAGATGCCGATTTTTTTTGCATGTCATTAAAATTTATTATATAAGAACAATACTTTTGTTTATAAACATGTCAAAATTACAAATAATTAAAAATGTTTTAACTTGTAATATAAAATAATATACATTATGAATAATTATAATAAGCTCCAAATAATCTACCTGCGTTACTATTATTTATCTCAAAATATAATCTCATGGCTTCTCTCATTTCCATAAATAATTGTGTAATTAACATCTCTTGTTGCATCATTAACGGTGGGTCATCAAACATTGATCTTGCTTGTTTGATTTTATGGTGAAATTCCCTGTTCTCTTCTTCATTCTATATGAAAGAGAAATTTTTTTTATAAATATAAATAATTTGAGGTTGATTTATTAATTAATAACAATCATTCGTTACCTCATTAATGAGACTATCTAAAAGCGTACACCATTCCTGAGAATATAACATAACAATATCACTACCGATTAAATGAAGAAATGTTATCAAGTCCATAAACATCTCCCAATAAGGAATTCCGTTAGGCTATAAAAGTAAAATAAAAATAAATGAACGTAAAATTATATAAAAAATATCCTAATAATAAACAAAATTTTCTTACCAGAATATTATTCTCGTCAATAACACTAATCAATTGTTTTCTAATATTGGGCCAAATAAAGTTCCAAAACCTTCTTTCAGTCATAGTTAAATTAGTACCTAACCTTTGATGTGCTCTAGGTGCTTCGCTGACTTTGCTTTTCTCTTTTGGTTCAGAATTTTGTAAACAAAGAATCGTCCAAATTTTTACTAAAACAAATGATTGATAAGCCAATTCTCCTGATGGTGTATATAAATAATTTACATCCCCTGCTTCAAAATCGTTCAATGGCGATTTAAGTGCAATTGACAATAAATCTGAAATATTATCTTGAAAATCGTATATTATTGTAATTAATCCTTCTGAAGAATCCGCTTTTAAAATTCCCAAAAAAATCCAATTCAATAATCTAATTGTACGTCTCGAGTCCGTTGGCTATAAATGATAATTGAGATGAAGTAAATAAATATATTTTTTTTTTTTCCTGTTAAAAATTAAATTAATTACCTTTTGCCATAAAAATACCTTCTTCAATAATTCATATTTTTGACTACTCATGGCAACGGCTAATTGACTTGCACATACTCCGACTTTAAAATCTTGTTTCGAATATTGTTTTATTATAGGAGGATTTTCTAAGAAAGTTATACAATCTTCGAATAAAAATTCCGAAACATTTGAAAAAAAAGGTTTGCGTGGTTGATTTGTAAAATTTAGTTTAATTCTTTGTTCAATATTTTTAAACCATAAATGTGCCGATGGTTGCATATCCCATAATACAAGCTACAAGAAATAAGCATGTGAGCATAATTTCTTTAAAGTCATATATACACTTACTATACTAATCTTACATACCTGTAATAATATTACTAAAGTATCTCGATTCAATCTGTTTCTGGCTCCCTTATAAAATGCCTTTATTTCATCAAGTATCACTTCACCAAAAACATTTATAGTACCAGATGGGGAGACTTCAATTATTGCATTATAAGCTGCCAAAACTTTTACAAATGATTCTATCTTAGGTCCACATTTATTAATTACGTGTTTCAAAAAGTTCCTTACAGGATGAATCAAATGCTAATTTTTTTTAAAAAAAAAAATTGTAAATTAAAGAAGCATTTAACAAATTTTTACAAAAAAAAAAAATAATTATTTTCACCTTTGCATAAAGCGGGTTATCCTTAAATATAATTGAAATCATATTAAGTACAGGATTAACGTCCCAGTCAACACGTTTCCATTCGGTTGTATATTTAGTCAATTTTATTAAAAATGTTCCCAAATCTAAATATAAAAATAAAAAATAGCAATTAAATAATCAATTTTTAAAATCCAAATTTGTTTAAATAAATTTTTTTGGCTTTTCAATTTACCTATCATTAACTGTTCACTATATGGTTTGGAATAAACCAATTCAACGTATCTATTCAAGTTATACAAGACGGTCGAGACAATTTTACTATTTGTAAATTTAAATAATTGATTCATCACGTCTCTTATTGGCTCGACACGAAGATAGTCTGGTTCAGCATTTTCATCTTCTGACGGAATAACTTCATCCTTTATTATCTCACGTAATACTCGAAACATATCAAGTTCAGTATTAGTTTCATCGGCAACGCTTTGATTCTGTTAGAAAAATTTAAATTAGATATAAGAAATAAGAAAAATTAATCGATAATTGATAAGGATTACCTTAAAAATTAAAACAAACAATCCGTTCCTTGCAAAACTTAAAAAGGCAGTTCGTAAAAATATCTTTGCACTCATAACTAAAGAACTTGATGAGTTATTTTCTAGTTTTGTCAATAACTTTCCCAATGTAATAATATATTTTCCTAAAATGTTCACCGTTAGCATTGGAGCTCTTCTTAATAAGGTGGTGGAAACCTCTATAATAAGTTGTTTATTTTCTTCCGTAATATCTTTTGATAGTAATTCAGAAGCTTTCCTCATAGCACTCACTAAACGTTCTTCTAATTGATTATTATGTTTCTCCTCAATCTTATGCTAAATCATTAAAAAAAAGTTAATCTCAATAATGCTTACGAAGTGGATATTAAATAAAAACCATTCAACCTTATAAACAATTATAAGTAATAATTCAATCCAACTTTTAAGCATAAGATGACTTAAAGTTGACATATCCACTGAAGAATTAAATAACTCTAACACGACATCTACAAAATACCCTCCTGCTAATTCTTCTTCTTGTTCTGGTTCGGCATTATTTGATGGCTTTAAATAAATTGGTGCATCCAATACTCTCTTAAGATTTCCTAAACATGATATCATCATCATATTTTGTGTAAAATCATCGGGAATATATTCAAAATCTCCAATCGAGGTTATATCTAGCTTTCCATTAACAAATTCCAATTTAGCATTTTTAAACCCTAAATGAATTAACACCAAATATTTTAATCTATTTATTTGATCTTGAGTCATTTCAATGCCATTTGCTAACATCTGCAGGGCAAGCGTTAGCATTATAACCTAAAAAACGGAACAAGTAAATCACATATTTTAAAATTAAATAATAAATAAATAAGTAAATTAAGAATATTAACTTACTTTCAAATTTTGTAATTCAGCAACTCTTTGTCCTGGAGTAGAATTTCCAGCATCTTGAGCTTGTTGTTTCGATCCTATAACCAAAATACTATCTGGTCTCATATAACTTTCCTATAAAATAAATAAATGCTCATTGTATTAATAATGAACAATAATTATGATATTTAAAAATGAATTTTTCTTACCAAAATATCAACAGTGGAAACTTGTTCAGCTTCATCATTTTCTTGAGTTAAAGCATCTAATAATGTATTCCATTCAATAACTATAATATATAAAATATATGCAACATAGTTAAATATAAGATAATTAATAATACCAAGATAACTTTAATAATATATAACCTTCCCAATCCGGAAACCTTGCATTCAATTTAATCATTAATTTACACAACAATGTCTTCTTACGAATACTTGCTATATAAAAATATCCTTCCCAACATTTTAAAGCTAGACGCACGTGTCGCGGTTGCATTGACTTTATACAACTTATCGCCTTTGTCCTAACAAATTCCTATGAATAAAAAATTAGATTATTGGAAGCTTTTGATTTTCAGATATGTTGATATTAAGTAATTTTACCTCCTCATCCCATAAACATCCAACAAAGTAACTAAATATTGGTCCTAAATAAGTGAAAACTCCGGCTCTTTGTATTTCATGTCTTTCTTCCAACTTAGAAAACAGCCCATACAAGTTATCAAGACCATCGAATCTTTAAATATAATATAAGCTAAATCAATAAATTCATGCATTAAACAAAGATGTATATAATAAAATTTTTTTATTACCTAACTTCCCAACTAGAATGTTCGAATACTTTACTGACTGAAGCAAGAAAGAATCCAGAATCTGCCCAAACAATTCTCATCAATAGTTGCAAAGTCATGTCTGATGATAGGTCATATAATGGAGACAGTTCCTCCCATACACTAAATGACGATATTAAGTAATAGTTAATAATTTTAATGTAAAATATCTAAGTAAAAAGATTTTTACCTTGGAAGAAGTTTAGGAATACAACTATTAATAAATTCATTTTTATTGAATATTAGACCTGCCGAAGTATAAAATCTCCAAAATCCTTTCACTATATCTCCGCGAACTTCTAGCTTTTCTAATCTAGCGTACTTCAACAAGCATAACATTAAAGGATTATCGGCAGTAATATTTGATCCAGGAGTTGAGTCCTTAAGATTAGATAACCTTTTATGTTGACTAATATACCGTTGATTATATCGTCATCATTAAGGTTAAAATATAAAATGCTAGTTTAATAGAACAAAATATGCAATACCTTAAACTAATTGGCTTTTCGGGTAGCGAATCAAATATTCCGATGTTATATATCATTTCTAATGGGCAGCTATAAGAATATAAAGACAATGCAAGTGTAACTTTGATAAAAGATCTCGCACTTTAAATTGAATGAAATAAGTTTAGTAAAATTTTATAGACATATTTAAGGAATTATATTTATGTATATAAAAAAAGGATACCTAGCAATTTCTGTACCGTATCCCTCTTCGTTTATTTTTTGGACCATTTCAAAAGCCAATTCATTAACGTCCAAAATAATTTTTTGAATGTTACTTCGTACAAGAAGCTGCCCAAGGCCGTTCATAACTTGATACCACATAACCTCCATAAATGTAACGTACTGTTCGATCGATGGCGTAAGATTTGCCAAATATGGAAGGAAATCAGAAAACATCGAACCTGGAAGGCCAACACTACAAAAAAAAATAATAATAATAAAACATTACTAATTAAATTATGCGATACATAAATAATTCAAACTAAAATAATCCTTACCCGGAACGAACCATCACTTCCATCCACTGCAATGCTCGAGTTAATTCAACGGCATCTCCTTTGAAAAGCTGTGTTAATAAAACAATGGGATCTGTTATCTCGCCGTAATTTTCGTTTGAAAGCATTTGATCCGTAGTACTATATCGCTGCATTGATGATTTTGACACGTTAAAGGTTTTATATAAGGTTTTCAATTCCACAAAAATCTTTCAAGAAATATAATAATTGTTAGCTTAATTATGTTAAATGGTACAAGAAAAGGAAAAAAAAATTTGATATATTACATTGGATTGATGTTTCATTATATGATAAGCGTCATCTAACCACCGTGCAATCATATCATTAACTGCAGAAAAAAGTAGCCCGGCATGCCATAATCTAATCATAAATTTTAATATACGATCATGACTTTGAAGTTCGGTTTCCTATGAACATAAGGATTTAATTAAATGGAAATGATACTTTACAGAAATAAGCATTTTTTTTTATACATACTTTTACAACATCTTCTTCATCTTTGTTATCATCCAACATTTCTATTTGGTCAAAAACGATATCACAAAACAATCCCTGATTCATATCATGAATTGCAGACATCCAGTTCATTATATATTTTTCTCTCAACATTTTACGACATATGATATAAGCACCACCACCAGCAGAACTAGATATCAATAATGATGTTCTTTGATTTGCACCTCCCCTTTTATCCTCCATTTCATCACGAACTCCAGGAAGTTTGAGATGAGATGGAGTATATTCACGTGCAATTATAAGTAGCTTATCATCTTCATCACATACCCATTTGATTACAGCATAAATTAATCTTTCTAATACGTATCTTGACGAAAAAGAATCTGGCCAACAACGTCTTGTCATCAATAATAATCCACATTCGTTTGTTGAAATGCTAATATCCAGTAAGCATGCACTAATTGCAGTTATTAAAGACTCTACCGTTGGAGAACATTCAATTACAAACGGTAAAGGAAATGTGACATCATATCCCAACTGCTTTCCTTCAGATTCATCATTAAATAATACGGGATGCCCATTAATTCGTTCCAAAAATCCATAGTTAGCCATTTGCTGCAAGAACATCTTCGAAGCATAAGAACTATGAAATCCAAGGTTTTTTCGCAACCATTTCATAATTTCTTTTATAGTCAAAATCCCTGTAGAATTATAAGAATATTCCGGTGAAGACGCTGTTAATGTAGCTGCAGTATAAACGCTTAAATGACGATCTACAAATTCAGATTCCGAGTCATCCGAACTTTTAATAATAGATGCTAAATGTGCAAGATAATCCTCACAAGAAATTAACCATAAAGGAGGTTCTTTACCAATGCCTTCCCAATATTCACTTGATATTACCGATAACGATGCCTTTCTCCCTCCGAGATATGATCTATAAAGCTCAAGAAATTCTTGCAACTCATTAAACCGTTCAAATGGTTCTGTTATTGGGCTAAGAGGATTATGATATTTTTGTTTGATAATCAAACATCCAGCCATAATTCCATTACGCAATATATTCTCTTGCATTTGTAAAATTGTCATCATTATGGATAACTCTTCAAAGCTATAATTAGAAAGGTTTTCTTCGGGTATCAAGATATTCTCGTAATAAGCTTTAAAACTAAGACAAAGCATATCGCGTTCTATCAATGCGTCATTTTCATTCATGGGCGAAGATTGACAAGAGAATTGTTTTTTCAATTCGCCTGATTTCATACATCGAAGATGTATAAATTTATTGCAAGTTTCACACCGATAACCCTGATGCATTACACCCCATAAAGGCATTCGACAAACTATACATAATACCAAAGTAAAAAAATTTGCGAGGCGAAAAGTGTGTCCGGCAACAGTCTCAGAAATGATAACAGTCTGAAAATTATTGTTTTTCGAAGTATCATTGCATATGACTTCTCTGGAACCACGAGCTATGTCACAATATCTTGGAGTTGATAACTTTTGTACTCCTGAATTAAACAAATATTCTGCCAAACATCCTCCATCAGTTAAATTATAACATGTAAAATGAACATTTAGTTTACAGCCACCACATCTTAAACCAAAATCAGATACCGGCTTAAAGCATTGAACACACGCATGTGGATGTTCAGTAGGTATAAATTGACCATGCATATCCGCTATAGATGTACCAGTAATAGAAGCATGATTATTGTCCTTGCTGTCTTGAATGTCAATAAAAATATGCGGCAAAAATTGATGATTATGAACATCTTTTATAACAGATTTTGAAACACTCTTTGAATTTGCTTGAATATCATTTTTTTTCTCCTTAGCCAACAAATCATGCATATATCCCACACTTGGAAGAGCTTCTCCAATTGAAAGATGTCCAGTACTATTTCTCCAAAAGTAAAATAAAATATTTACAGCCTGATTACGACTAATTGTATCACCATGTGCAATGATTTCTATAACATCATTATAGAGGTCTGGCTTATTTTGAACCATAACTTCAATAGTTCGATGCATCTGATATAAAGTTTCTAAAGAAGAATTCTCAACTGAAATAAATTGCATAATCGAATATAATAAAGGAGTAAACATTGAATCAATATAATAAGCATCAATGTCAAGATCTCCAGTATATGAAATAGAAAGTCTTCTTGATAACTTTCTAGCCGCACTCTGCCTACGATAAAAACTATGTTCATCATCTAATATATCGGCATCAGAATTTAACAAAATTTCCGAACGTGGTGAATGAGATGGTGCTGCTAAATCTTCAGAATTTATCGTTATGTTGATATATGATGAATTTTCAAATTCTAAAAAAAAATTTATAAATTAATATGAATAATCATAGAAAATGTTTTTAAAAAAAGTGTTAAAATTCACTAAACCTGCCATTCATAGTGATCTTTCCATTGGACTTTCCATGGTACGCAGAAGTTAAATCATCACTTATAAATTCCCTTTGACAAGCCATCAAATGTGGGATTAAGAAATCAGTATAAAATATTAATAGCCTTGCACGTAAGATATCATTAAAAAAATTAAACCCAGGTATTATTGCCATTCCCAATTCATACAGCCAACCCGGCGAATAAGGGTTTTGATCTACTAATAAGTGAGCAATATCAAGTACAATTGATTGTAAAGCATTAGGTGGACGAAATGGCCTTGGTGTAATAACTTTATAACGACAGTCATTTTGAACAATATCATATAATACTTCTAATATGCGTTCAAGTATACCGAAACTTTTGTTTCGATTTGGTGTATCGCGTCTAGAACGCGATGGTGACGGCGAACGAGATCGATTTGGTGAATGTTCTCGCGAAGCATATGGTGAGTCGGGTGGTGTAGCAGACATTCTAATAAAAAATATATTTTGGTTAATATACAACACTTTCGCGACGTAAAAATATGCATCAGATCAAATAAAGACTCGCCTATCACCAAAATTAATTCCATCCATTTCACAAACCAATAATACATCTCTAAGTTGAATTAATAAATCGCAAGTATCATCGGCATTAAATACATTTTGCAAATTTGGATTATCTTCATTTAATGGTAAACCAACCAAATTTTGAAAAGGAGAAGGTGGTTTCTTCCTTTTCTTTAGCTTAAGTAATATTTGGTTTATAAGTTTGCGAGTTTGTTCTATCTTAGGAAGCAATAAATTTCTTCCTCGTTTTGGAGACTTTGGTAAACTTAACGGACGTGAACGACCGGAATTGTTACTTTCCATTCTTTATTATATAGAACGTGAATCGCAAAATTTAATACAAAGATTAATTTTAAATACAAATTATGATATTTCTAATTCTAATGTGGTAAAAAAAAATATTCTCTCTAATCTATCTACAACCGTGTTTTTTAAATTTCGATTTCGATTATTTTGAAGTGGGTAATTAAAAATAATAAATGATTGACACGTGTATTCCAAAAAAAGTCTTGGTTCATTTGAAGATCATTGTAACTATAAAATTTTTGATTTTTATGTTAAATTTATTCTTTTATTAGATGAATTGAGGTTTTTTTTTTTTATTTTTAAACAATTAAAAAAATTATTTATTATATTATTATGCCAAAAAAGTGTTTATTTCTAAATTCCATTAATTTAAATATAAATAAAAATGTAAATACTTTTAATATATTTAGGTCATAATATTTAAAATGCAAAAAAAAAAAAAAGCCATAAATTTTCAATTAAATTATAATAATTATAAAGAACTTTAATTTCTTTATAATTAAATGGATAAATATTTTTCCGATGGAAATATTGCCGGGGTAAAAGTAATTTACATGAAGAAGACATCGAACAGGTCACATGCAAATTAATCTTTATTTCTTTTTACAATTATTTGAATATTCTTTTCAGAAATATTTTTTGACTTCTTGTTTTTAATTCCTAGTAGGAAGAAAACACTCATTTTTTTTATATCTTTTTTAATTATAAAACACTATGGGTTTATGTTTATCTGCTGAGGAAAAAGAATCACGGTTACGGAGTTATCAAATCGACAAACAGATTGAAGAGGATAGTCGAAGGTTCAAGAAAGAATGTAAAATTCTTCTGTTAGGTATATAACTCCTCTTGCTTATCTTGTTAGAAACCCAAACGCAAGCAAAAGTCATACTCGGTTTGAAAATTTTCTTCTAACCACTTGTCAAAAGTTAGAGAAGGGTTTTAATGACCCAGTTAATTAATTTTTCTCAGTCGGTTTTTTGGGGGCAAACTGTAGCATTTAATTGCGCATTGTCATTTTACAGGGTCAGGAGAATCGGGAAAGTCAACGATAGTCAAACAAATGAAAATAATACATCAAAATGGTTATACCAAAGATGAGTTAGCGCTTTACCGAATAACGGTTTATAAAAATCTTGTTGACTCGGCACAAGCCCTTGTTTATGCGATGAAAAAATTTCGAAAAGAGCCTCGAATTCCTGAAAATAGAGTAAGTGATAATGTGTTCTAATCCAATTAATAATTGTATCATTAAAATTTCTAATTTGTTACCATTAGGGATTTGCTGAAAAAATTTTGGAATATTATGTTGAATCCGACCCTGCTTTTCAACTAAGTTCAGAAATTGTTGATGCGATTGATGCTGTTTGGAGTGATCCAATATCATCAGAACTAATGGATCAACAAAGTCATTTTTATTTGATGGATTCTGCTCCCTAGTTAGTATATGCTATAGTCAAAATGCTGTCAATTGGGATTATTTACGTTTCTTATATAATTGCTTTTGCAATTATAATAATTATAATTATAGTTTCTTTGATGAAGTAAAGCGGATTGGAGCTAATGGTTATATTCCAGATGAAGCAGACGTTCTGCGCGCAAGAACCAAAACCACAGGAATATCAGAAACAAGATTTAATATGGGTCAACTAAGCATACAGTATGTTATTTTTTTTTCATAATAATAAATAAAGAATATAAGCGACATGATTTTATAAAGTATATTTATTAATTCATTTTATTATCGTTTGATTTATAATGGATTAACAACTTTATTTCAGTATGTTTGATGTAGGTGGTCAGAGATCAGAACGAAAAAAATGGATTCATTGCTTTGAAGCTGTTACATCAATTATATTTTGTGTAGCTTTGAGTGAATACGACCAGGTTTTGCTGGAAGAAAATGGCCAGGTGATGGATTTTTAAAAAAAAACACCTCTAAAATTATACTTGACGATTTATTTACAGCTAATTAATTTAATCTTATTTTCTTTTTTTTTAATTATAGAATCGTATGAGAGAAAGTCTTATATTGTTTGAGTCAGTTATTAATAGTCGATGGTTTTTACGAACTTCTATTATCTTGTTTCTTAACAAAATTGACCTGTTCAGAAGAAAACTACCGAGAGTACCTCTTGAAAGATATTTTTCCGAGTATTCTGGTATTCATTTTAAAAACGTTTAATTAGTGATTATGATTTTAAGTTATTAAATCATAATTCAATTCGGTAGGGGGAGCTGATGTAAATAAAGCCGCAAAGTATATATTATGGAGATTTACACAAACCAATCGAGCCCGACTTAATATATATCCACAGTGAGTTTTTGCATGATTATTACTCGTTTAATTTATACAGAATGATTAATACTGCTACCTTTTATATTTGAATTTGATAATAGTCTTACACAGGCTACTGATACATCGAACGTAAGCGGATTATAATTATTTGTATGGCGATTTATCTTTTTAATAATACTAATATTTTTCTTTATAATTTTAATTATAGATACGGTTTGTAATCATAAACAATATTTTATATGTACTTTATGAGAATAATATTAATTTTTACTTTTTTAATTTTTTAGACTTGTTTTTGCGGCTGTGAAAGAGACAATTCTGCAGAATGCATTGCGAGACAGCGGTATCTTATGATGAACGAAGTAAAATAATTGTATTTTTCTTTCTTTTGCATTTGCATTTGCATTTTCCTTTTTTATTTTGTAATATGATATATTTTGTATATTGCACATTAATTTGCGGGACGGTGGTGGCATAAATAAAGCCATTTGGATATTTTAATGATCATGCATTTTATAAAACTAAGTAGATGCAAAATGATCTGGAATGTCTGAGAAAATATAAAACATAATTAAGCAAATAGGATATTTGGTTAATTTTATTCAATAATTTTTTCAATATTAATAATAAATTTAAATAATAAAATTATTTATATATACCTAATTATTTTAATCATAATTTATTTTCATAATATTCATATTAATAAGATACTTTATTATTTTCTTATTTTTTTAATTAGTGAACACGGAAAAGTAGAAGTCGACAAAATTTGACGCCTTAATTTAACTCATTTTACATTATTAAAAAGTAATTAATTAATTATAAATATTTGGTTTTTAAATTTTATGAAAAAAAAATATTGTATGATAAATAAATATTAATAAAACAAATTTTTTTTAAAGTACTTAAATATCATTAAAAATAATTAATTATATATTAATTTTATTTTTGCATTTAACTATAATTCTATATAATATATTTAATATTATTTTGCTAAAGATTAAAATATTATATTGTAAAAAAAATAAAATAATAAAGATTTATATTTTAAATTTATATAATATTAAATTATACTAGAATAAATTACAAATATATAAATTATTTTTTTTAATAATTTTAAGTTTTTATATAAATATAATTAATATATATATATTTATAATAAATATTTTAAAAATAGATATTTTTAAACTTTAAAAATAAATCAAAAGGAGGATATATATCTATGAATATAGCTATAATATACTGTTTAAGATTATTTTTATAATATAATTTATAATAATTATTAAATTATTAAAATAAAAACTTTTTTATAAATTTATTAATTAAAAATTTATATAATAATTATTGTTTTTATTTATTTTAATAAAATTAACAATATTTTTAAAATAAAAATTATATTATAAAAATTAATAAAAAAAATAGTATTTATTATTAAATTTTTTTTAAAAACTAATTTAAAAGATATTATATTCAGATTTAAATTTAAATAATTAAATATAATAAAATATAATAATTTTAATATATATTAATTATTTTTTTTTATAAAATTTATATTAAATTTAATTATTAATCTAATTTTTAATTAATAAAAAATATATAATAATAATATTTATAAATTTTATAATAAAAATATATAAATTAATAAAAATATTATATATAATTTATTATTTTAATTTTTAATTATTAAAATATTTTATTTAATTAATAATATTTATTTATATAATTTAATACTTTATATATTTTATATCTATTTAATTATAAAAAAAATTTTTAATTATAAATTTTTTTACTGACTAAGAGAGTTAAAATTTTATTAAAACATAAGCAAAAAACTATATATATCTATGTTTAATATCTGTTAATTCGTTTACTTAAAATTTGAGTTAATATATAATTAATTTCTTTCATTACACTTGTACTTTAAACTTAACAATAGTTTCTAAAACTATTTCTTAGTTTATAAAAATAATATAAGTAAAAACTAATACCTCTATTTATATTTCAAACTATCTAAGCATTCAGTTAGTTATACTATTTCCTTAATATTTAACATATAATATATATTATAATTCAATATTATAAATAAGAAAGTAAAAAGAAAAAACAATTGTATAAAAAGAAAAAATCAAGAGTCTTATACTTGAAAACTTAAAAGAAAAATAAAAGTAACATTCAATATAACTATTTTGAAAAGAAAAAAGAAAAAAAATCTAACTATAAACTATTAAATACAAATGATAACTATTTAAATTTCTACTAACTTTTAATATTCAAGTGTAAAAGAAAAGAATAGGCATAGTGTATAAACTTTAACAAGTTTCACTCAATATATAGCTTTAGATCAACTAATAGAATAATCTATATAAAAATCGTTTGATTAAAAATAAAAAAGTTAGTAAAGAAAGGTTAAAAAAAAATATTTGTAAAAAAGGATAATTTATAAATAAGGAATTTAATATTTTTTTTTAATTATTAATCTAAACTGCTTATTTATAGAAAGTATAACTTTTTATTAATTTGGTATTTCTAAAGTCATTATATTGAGGTATTAAATTCACAATGATTACATATTTAGTTTACAAAAAATTAGAAATTATATAAAAACATAAGAAAAAAAATTATATAAAATTGTATGATTATTGTTTATAATAAAATCATTATTAATAAAAGTAATTAGTATTATTTATATAATCTTTTTAAATTGTATAATTAATAAAAAATTGTTACAAAAAGGAAGGTAAGAAAAGAAAAACAAAAAATACTAAAAAAGACTACTCTTTATAAGTCTAAAACTTCAAAATTATAATTAAACAATAACATAACATTGCTGTTTGTTACAATCATCTAACAGATTTAGAATTTGTTTTTGCAGGAGTCTTCGATCATATCTGCATTTAAGAGTTGTAACATTAGCATGAATATAGCAGCTGATTATTCTGAGTTTAATATGTTCTTTCAAGTATAAATCTATATAAAGCAATTGCAGATCTAATGTAAAGGAAAAAGCAATGTGTTTATCCCATTTTTTTGAAATAAAAAGGACAACCCCTGCAAAAGATTGTAGTAGATCAAATTGACTCTAAAAAGTTATATAGTATTAATTTTATTTGTGTTTGTAAAGTATTGATGAGTTTCTGTAAGACTAATGAAGTCTATATTGTTATGTATAAAATGTTTTAATATTTGAGAAAACTTAATAAGATCTGTGCTATTATTGATTTCTCGTATATTGTGTATAGTGAATGTAATTATGTTTTCTTTAATTATGTTATTATATATGTCTTCATTTAAGTATGAAATATTTTTATCGATTTTGTCAATGTTGTTTTATCTATTATTGTAAAATTGAGAAACCTGATTATTTAAGAAATAATTCACATCTATATTAATATTAAAAGTATTTCAGTTATTAATAGGAATACTTTTTAACTGTAATTCATTTGATATAGGATATATTATAATTGATAAATTGTAGGTCCATTATGATTGGTAAAGGTAAGGATCTGAGAATCTAATTTTGTCAAATAAGATTTAATTGAGTCTAATTCCTGAAGTTTTGATAAAATTAAATCAAGTGAATTGGAATTACTGTTAATAGGAGTTGCAGTATTTGTTGTAGTAAAAAATGTAAAGTCAACATCTTTTCCCTTTCCTTTTTTTGAATTACTGAATAAAAAGCATCTGTTTCTTTAATAATTATTGGAAGGAATCTTAGAAGGGATGGTGTCTAATGAACAAACTGATTCAGTTTGAGTATATGAATAATTAAAAATTCTAGGTCTTTCGTCTAATTTGTATCTATTATATACGATTCTTTATGAATAGGTAGAATTCATATCTTCTTCAGATGCAAAGGCAGCATAAGCAATATTATTATGAAAATAACAGGAAAATATATTTAAATTCGTTAATGATGTTATCGTCATCATGATAGTTTTCATTATTTTTATAATTTTAGCTGATCAATCGCTAATTCACATTAAGAAATTATAGCTCTATATGGTAATGATCTATGAAATTATACTTGACATTCATTTCAAAATATCTTGCTAAATATTAGTTCAATCAGGTTAAGTTTATATTTGTTAGAAAGCTTTCGTCAAGACAGTTCTAATGATACTATTTTATTAAAATGTTAATCATTAGTTCAAGAGTTATTCTATTTAACAGTATGACCTAACTATTATCAATATTAAAAATTTGTTCTAGAAAAATGATTTACAAAAGTCATTGGATTTAATTTCATGTAGATCATATTAAAGAAGATCTTGATTAACGTATTGCATTAGAAAATTAGGCTGATTTATTAATTTGCAAGATTTATAAAATTTACCTGCTTCATCTGATTTATTTGATTAGCTTATTTTATTAAATTCTTTACATATTTATTATTTTCATTATAATTATTATTTTATTATTTCTTTTATTTTTATCATTATTATAATTTATCTTATATTTTATATCTTTATTTTATTATCCTTTATTATTATTCTATAAGCGAAGTTTACTAAAATAGTTAGTTTATAATGTAGTAAGTAGTTAACTGTAGCAAATTTATTTTGTATAAATAGAATAACTTTTTGCTTAAGTTGTAAATTAATTTATTTGTAAGTTTTATACGAGTTTCAGTATTATAAATAAAGGAATCAATTATAATCTATATAAATTTACTTTTCCCTTTAACGTTATTTTTCATCTAGAATTTGTTGTAATACCTAACACTAATTTGCTATTGAGTTTGTTATTACGAGTTTGACTAATATATCTTAAATTCTAAAATGTGATAAATTATCAAGTTGATTTAAATATAACAGATACCTGTAGGACTTAGAGAAAATCCTAAAATCAGAAACTTTAACATATAGAATTAACTGCTGCAGCTTTTTAACTTAAACGTTAAGATAATTAAAAATGAACCTGGTAATACTGTGTATAATCAGATAGTTGTCGTAAGTAATTTAAATATATTTTTAATAATTTATTATTAGCATTTACTTATTTTTTTTAAAAAAAATAAAAAAGCATATTTGTATAAAGTTAGAAATTGTATTGTTAAGGGAGTTGTAAATAAAAAAGTGAATATATATCTAGTTATATTTTATCATATTATTTCAAAAAATATAAAAAAATATCCTTTTATTATAACAGTATCAATAAGTGAATAATCACTACTCACCATCATATAAAATATTACATAATATAAAAAAATCAACTTCAAAAAATAATTTACAATAAATATGTACTTAATTTAACAATAAAAAAATTTTTAACTGGTAAGTTTATTTTATATTTTTTTTTTTAATTAGTATTGCATAATAAAAAAGAATTAAAAAATAATTAATTTAATTATAAGAATTATGATTTAAAATTAATTAAATGAAAAATAATTAAGTAACCTTTATCCATCTTTGAATAATTGATTATTATATTGAAAAACTTGATGCTTTCAATATCTATTTAGCCAAATGTTTTGAGAGTTGTACACAAATTTATTAAGTATGAAATGAGCAAAAATCTATATCTAATCAATTAGTAAATATATTCACTTTGTAATTTAATTTGCTATATAAAATAAATTATATTAATTTAATATTATTTGTTTTTAAAATTTCTTGATAATGGACAATATATTGTTTTATGTATTACAAAATAACAAATAAAATTGCTTTCTAAATTGTCATATATAGAAATAGATATAGTATTTAAAAGGGTACATAAAATTACAAATAAATAGGAAATATTAATATATTTACTTTAGATATAAAAAAGTAAGTTGAATTATAATTATTTATATGTAAATTTTATAATTATTATTATTTATTGATTTTTTAAAATATATTAATATAGCTTTAATATTAGCTTAAATATTTACAAATATAGAAATAGTAGATGCATATCAAAATTTATTTGAAAACTTGCTCAGATATATAAAAAAAGATAAAGGCGAATATTTTAGTTTTTACCACATTTATGGGAAGAAATTAAAATGTGTTATTGCAGATTAATATAAAGATTAAGTATTAGGTAATTAAACTTGCATGTTTTTTTAAAATATTAAGTATAATAATCTTATTATTTTCATTAAGTTTGAGCTAATATTTGAATTCAAAATTTATACATTTAACTTTAATTAAACATTTATAATATATCTATAAGCTTTGTCAAGTATATTATAAAAGGTAAAAATAATTTATTTATTTATTTTTTAAAATTAATTATATTAATTATTTAATATCAAAATGCTATGTATTTAATTTTAACTTTAAATATAAAAGAAGAAGTTTTAGAAATATTAAATAAAATTCAGTTTTGTGATGAATCAAGAGCAGCAGATAAATTATATTTATTATAGTTTAATTTTATTAGAATTTAATATTAAAATATTTAATTCTTTTTAGCTTACATAAAAGATAAACTTATTTCATAAATACTATTAGGTTAAGAGAACAGAATTTTAATAAAAGACAATGAAAAAGTATCAATATTTATAAAAAATATAATATTTTAAATACTTATAGAAATAAATCAGAATTGGCTTAATCAATTTAAACAGAAAAATGATCAAGTAAATATTATTAAATATTAATATTTTAAATTTAAATTTATTTATATTATTAATTATATATTTAATATTAAATTAAATTATTTTAGAGAAAAGGCATAAAAATAAACAATCTTCAATATTAAATACATTTTCAAGAGTAATAAAAATAAAAGGGTAGTAGTTATAATAAGAAAAACATGATCAAAATCCTTGATGTAAATAAAGGTTTGCATTTTAAACAATAAAAAAAAAAGAAATACTTTAGAATAAAAATTATTAAACATTTAAAAATAAAAGAATGATGAATTTGAGAGGGAAATTATACTGATTAAAAAATGAAATTAAATGTTAAGTTTATGATTTTGTAATATTATGCTTTTAATTCAATTAATTAATATTAATAATTAAAATTTAATATTAGTAATCATCATTATAAAATAAATATATATAAATGTAAAAAATTAGTTTTATTATTATAATAGTAACTATTGATCAATAATAGAGTGAAATTTTATTTTTTATTTTTTTTTTTATAAAAATTACATATAAAAAAATTAAAATGAAAATAATATAAATAAAATAAAGCTTACATTAAGGTTAATAAATTATAAAGGATTTTTTTATTTATAATAAAAAAATTTTATTATAATTAAATTATATAAATAATTCAAACGAATATATAATCATATAATTTTTGAAAATTATATTTTATTGTACAGTATTTTACTTATATAAAAGTTTGTATAGTATAATATATCACTTATTATAATATTATAGTATACTGTATAAATATTTATTTAATTTACCATATAGTATAGTTTAGCTAAGTAACTATATAATTTATAGATTACCATTTTAATCTCTAACTTTAACTATAGAATGATTTATAATAGTAAAAGTTTAATTATCTAAATTAGATAATCATAACATAACTTCATAAGTAATTATTGATAATTTTATAATTACTATAAGTAATGTATTGATTTGTGAATTTTACTATTTTATAGTAAATATTTATTATGCATTGCTTATTATAAACTGTAAAGTAATTTTTGATAACCTGTGAAATTACTATTAATAATATAATTTAAATTGATGTTATCTAAAAATTTATTATTTAAGTTTCAATAAATTTTCTATTTTAGTAATAATTTATTATTTTAATTACTATCTTAAATTAATAATACTTTTTGATTTTACTAATTAAATATACTATTATTATTTTGAATATTATTAGAGATTTATCTGATAGATTAGTAATTTTTTAATTATATTATATTATCTAAAATTCTTTTATAAAAGATCTTTAGTATAAATATATTGAAATTAAAAATTTAATATATATTAAAAGAGACTAAAATAAATAATTAAGAATATATATATAAAGATAGTATTACAACTAGTTACAATCAGTAATAAATAGTATCATAAAATTGTAACTAGTTATAACTAATAATAAATAAGCATCATATAGTTGTAACTAGTTACAATGCTAACTTTATATATATATAACAAATTTATTATAAGTCATTTTAATTACTTTTTAAAAAATAACATAAATTTTCAGTGGTCAAAATCAAAAAAATCAGACATATGAAAAATCAGCCTAAAATCAGTCTAAATTCAGCAAATTATCAAAATCAGCTTAGCCGATTGGCATATATCAAGAATTAGCTAAAATTTAGCCAAAATTTGACCTATCTTATTTATAGCTGATTGATATCCAATTGGAATTATTGTATCATTTCAATCAAATAATAATACAAAAATCTTTTAATTGGAATAATTTTAT
>CAJVPQ010000440.1:0-28146 GCA_910591825.1 Funneliformis caledonium
AATGACGCATTAAACATTTTAATTGACGCAATACTTGTGAACCTATCGTGATTTTAAAAAAGTTCATTTTTTTTGCATACCACTATATATATTTATAAAATTTAGATATTATATTAAATAATGTATTAAATATTAAGATTAACTAAAAAAAATAAAAAATAACTAATTAAAAGTTATAGAATAAAAAATAATATTTAAAACTTTTTTAAAAAACATTTATATAGATTTAAAAAAGCTATTTATATATTTTTATGATATAAAATTCTATTCTTAAATATTTGAAATACTGAAATATAAATAAATATAATCTTTTTTCTTTAAAAATTCTTATTAGATTTATAATGTTTTATTTATTAATCTATAAAATAACTAATAGCATTGAAATTAAACTATAAAGTAAACAAATTTTTTTGTTATCTTAAAAAAAGTGTTCTATAGTTTTTGAAATTTTCTTCTATTATTTAAAATCATAAAATAATCTGTAATATTATTAATAGATTATTAAAATTAATTATATAATTACACCAATTTTATATTTTTTTTAAAACTTATATTTATTATAAACTTTATATTCATATAATTTTTTTAAATATAAAAAAATTATTATAAAATATTTAGTTTTTAACAATTATATTAATTATATATTGTTTTATAAAATTATAATAGTACATTTATTTTATACAAAATGACTATATTAAAAGTTTTATTGATTAATTCTAAAGTTAAATTAGTATTTAAAATAGCATTAATAAATTCTAAAAATTCAAAATAAAATAAAATTTATTTTAAAATCAAAGATTAAATTATTATTATAAGAATAATTTAAAAGTTTATAATTTGTTAATTTATAATTATTTAATTTCAAAACTTAAAAAAAAAATTTGATATTTAATTCATAATATTAATTTTTATGTAATCTTGAACCTTTTTCTTAGAAAATAAAGAGAGAAAATATTTCTATAAAATAAAATTAAAACAAACTTTTATATGATTCATTTTAAGTATATATCTAAAAAAAAAAAAAAACAAAATAACAGAAAAAATAAAAAAAGATTTAATTTTTTATATTATATACAAAGTTAAGATTTCAGATCTTTAATAGGTTCCTTAAATGTAAGATATGTGTAATATATTTGATATACCAAATAATTCAACAGCTACTATCTTACCTTTATGGTCATAAGATAATAGAATGTCATTGTTGATTTCGTCAGAGATAACTACAAGACCTTCAGAAATTCTTAACATATCAATTTGCAGATTATTCGTATCATTAAAATAATCAAAGTTTAATTCAAGCCTTAAGCATAAAAAAAAGAAATGTTAAAGTTCAAAAAAATGTCTTGAAAATTTAAAATGTTTTAATATATATAGTTGACTTGATGATGAAAAAATTATAAATAATTGTGTAGTTACTCCAAATGCAATAGTAATAAAAAATATCAATTAAGATTATTCAAGACAAATTTTATTGATCCAATTAGTTTATACATAATGTAGTTCGAAAAATAAAAACAAGAATAAGAAAGAGACGCTAAAAAAATGTGAGTGATTTATTGATCAGTATAAATAGTTTAAACCTGAAGATTATAAATTTTTAACTCGTATTATTTATAAAAAAGAAATTTTTCAACAAAAAAAAAAATATTCAAAATTCCAAATATTTTTTTTAAAAAAAAAAAAATTACTAAAATAAAATTTGTTCAAATACAAAAATAATATTTCAATTGTATTCACAATATGAAAGGTTTGTATTAATTGTATATGAATTGATATACCCTAATTTTTACAATAACCTTTTTTTTAAAGTGCAGATGGACGAACCTTTGAGTCACGTAATTTGGTCGCAAGTCCTAGAAGAGACATATCTTAAGTTTCAATGGTCTGAAGAGGTCAAAAAACATACCTACGTTGATAGAAAAGTTGAGCCAAGTGTTATTGAAGAAGCAATCCAATCTTATATGAATGGCGATAATAACACACAAAGGTGTAGAGCAAGATATCGCGGGAGAATCATAATTCAGAAGGATTTAGGTGATAATAAACTTGTTCGGGTGGTAGTAGCGACTAATCCGAACCCGTGGGTAATAATTACTTACATAATTACATCCACACAAAGGTATTGGGGAAGGGATGTTTTTTAATAGTTTCTATTGTAGACACAACAATTAAGAAATACATACATGTTTATTTATATTTATTTTAATTTTATAATATTGTTCTAATTTATCAACTTATCCAATTTACTATGTGAAAATGTAATTTGAATTGAAAGTTATGACTTTTTTCGCGTTGAAATTGAAACAATTATGCACAGATTCTGCTTTGTAATTTCGACATATAACTTCTTGTGCCATGTAATAAAAAAGCTTCAAGTTCTTTATGAGTATTATACTGGATAATGGTGTTAACATATTGGCTTTTTATTATCTTCTTTATTTGTTAAAGTTTTTTATTTTTCATCAGTAGGAAACAAAGACATTGATAAAAAGAGGGGAAGTAAAAAAAAAAAAAAGCATGTAAAATCCATCAGTTTATACGTCATACACAATAGGTGCAAGTATTTATTCATCTCTAATAACGATTCCGCCAAAAAATCTCAGTCACGTGATATTTTGTGGCGCACCAACTTCCCCAGCGTAACCATCAGCTTCTATGTTTTTTGGCCTCTTCAGACCATTGAAATTTAAGATATGTCCTTTCTAGGACTAGCGATCAAATTACGTGATTCAAATCTGCGCTTTTAAAAAAAAGGATAGTGTGAAAATTAGGGTTATAATATGCAATCAACAACCTTTTTGATTTTTTAATGAGTTAAATTTATAAAAAACCAGTAATTACGTAATTCACATGATCTTCATAGCTTCACGTGGATATATATTTAAATTGATCAATTAATCACTCATATTTTTAGCGATAAACTTGATCTCATTCTTGTTTATTACTTATACTTGTTTTTCCCCACACTTTATCGTTAGTTATGTATGAATTAATTGAATTAATTGAATTTGTCTTGGGGATTTGTATAATGATCTTTATCGATTTTTGTTGTTGCTGTTGCATTTGGAGTAACTATCGCAATTTTCAATTTTTAAATTTCATCATCAAATCAACTGTATATACTAAAACATTTTAAATTTTCAGGACCATTTTTTCGAACTTTATTCGGGAAGGGGAAGAAATTCAAAAATACACAATGGTGCGTTTTATTATTTAGAAAAGTATTTAAATGTTGTTTTAATATAACATTTCTTTTTTTTCCACGCTTAAGGCCAGACGTAAACTTCGAATATTATAATGATACGGATAATCTGCAAATTTATATGTTAAGAATTTCTGAAGGTCTTTATGATATCTCTGACGAAATCAATGATGACCTTCTATTATCTTATGACCATGAAGGCAAGATAGTAGCTGTTGAAATATATGAAGTATCAAAGTTATTACATGCATCCTTCGTTCAAGGAAAGCCACACTTTGTGATTAATCACATCTATCATGAAGATTCTAATATTTTGAGGTTTAATTTCGTTAAAAGTACTCCAATCATGGTAAATTTCAAGAAAACCGAGGTGGAGGATATTGAGGTGGGAATTGATAACGCTGGAAAGCTTGTTAGTTTACTCTTTTATAATGCTAGTAGTAAAGTATTGAAGACGTTATCAGAAGAAGAGAGAATAGAAAGAGCAAGACGTTCGAAAGAGATAGAGAAAGCGAGAGAAAAATGGGCTAAGGAAAGGGAAACGGAAACGAAAATGAAAGAAGTTTAAAAAGAAAGTATCATTTTGCTTTTAACATCAAATTTGTTTAAAGTGATATATTTGCATAATATAATTAATGGTTATCGAACTATATTAAACAAATTTTTCCGTTAAAAGATCCGAAGTCTTAAAATAAAAAAATTATTTTTACTATTTTTTTTTTTTTTTTTTTTTTTTTGATATACACTTTAAAATAAGTTATATAAAAGTTTGTTTTATTTTTAGAAATGTTTTTCTAAGGAAAGTTTTGTAAGGTTTCATTCAAAAAAAAAAAAAAGTTTTTATTCAATATGATACAAATATAAATTCTAATATTATTATATTTTTATGCAAAAGCAATTTTCTTATCTTAATAATTAAGATTAATATTATTATAAGAAATTAATATAAATAGTCTTTAATAAGTTATTTAATTTTATATACTTTGATAATTTAATTAATATAATTTTTAATAATAGATAAATATTCTAAATATTAATCATTCTTCCTTTTTTTAATTGACATGTAATATAATTATGTTCACTTTATTGCATAATTTACATTTGCAAGCTTTGTTAATATTATTAGAAGTTGCTAAAATTTCTTTAAATCTAGCAGTATCTGATGGTCTTCCTTTAGACACTTAATTATAAAATTTTAAATTTAATCTGCATTTTTTTGATTAACTATATTATTGTACTGGATTTACTCAGGTTATTCTAAATTTAATACTTTCCAGCTCTTTTTGCTAATATAGTTTTCAAGTAAAATTACAAAAGACTCATCACAATTTTTGCAAGCAATCTGATTTGTTTACTTAACTAATTCCTATATATGAACATAATATTAGTACTATTTACTAAGAGAAATATATTGATTACTATTCAAATTCAAACCATTATTTCTAAATTAAAAATTCTGCTAGAATGGTATTAATGTTTAATGAAATTTCTAGATTATTTTTGAATTTTATAGTACAATAAAATGGTTGGTTTTTAAGATCCAGTTGATTTGAAACAAACTAATATTGATTAAAAAATCTAACATAAAATCTTGCTTAAAAAGTTTGTAATATTATACTAAAGTAATGTTTATAGATAATTTTATGATTTACTAATAATATATAGAGTTTTGAAAATAACTCACATAAACTTACATATTTGACTTGCATAATTGATTATGCATAATTGTAAATTTTAGTTATACATAATAAATAAATATTTTAAATTAAAGATATGTAGGATAATTTTGATTTAAAATTCAACTTGACTTGACTTATTAGGAATACTAATGATATATACGTATATTTATATACTCTATTATTTAACAAAATAATCATTATGACTATTAGACAGGTGTTCAAGTGGTATTTTTTTTTAAGTTTATATAGTAAACCTTTGTATAATTTAATTTAAACTTTATAATTTATATAATAATGAACTCTCAATAATACTAAAAGTAAATAACTCAATGGATTCAGGGTTATAATAATATATTTATTAATGATAAAAAATAAGAAATAAAGAAAAAAAATAAGAAAATAAAAGAAAATAAAAGAAACTAAAAGAATTAAAAGTATTAAATGTAAGCATTAGGCCAAATATCTTTAAAAGTACTATTAAAAGTATATTTAAAGATAAAAACTAAAAAAAACTAAAAGTAAACTGAAGTTTACTTGATTTTATCATTCTTTATTTATATTAATTTTAATATATAAATAAATATAATAAATAAGTCAAATATGTCTAATATATCCTATTTATCCAATATATTAGTTATGTTTGATTTATCAAATATATCTTATATATCAAATATGTTTGATATATTTAACATTTATATCTGCAATTTTCTGTATCACATTCATCAATCCAATTCAGTTACTATAATGAATTTTCTGAATTCATAATGTAGTAAATTTTTTAAATTCATTAATTATATCTGTAAATATATTTGAAACAATTGTAGTAGATTAAGTAGCTAAAGTGTATTATGTTAATTTTCATAATCATTATTATTTTGCTTATCTTTAAGCATTTCTTATCTGCAAGAAAAATATTTACTAATATGCTATTAGAGTTATATAATAACTATTTAAAAGTAACATTAACAGATTCTTATTTTGTGATGTTATTTATATATCTAATGTAAAAATATTAGTACTAAATGCATATACTTAAGAAGTTTTAAATGGATAAAGTGTTCTTTTAAGATAACTTATAGCAGCTAGATAATTAATAAACAAATTTGTCTAAAGTTATTCAAATACTTCTAGTTCTAAACTATTTTGATATTCATAAAATTTATTACTAAATTGGTCAAATAATTCACCAAGTTTTGACCTAAAATATAATGGTAAATTTTGATTAATGTGCTAAATACAATATACTGCAAATGTAAAAGAATATTTCAATTGAATTGCAGTATCTATATCAGGATCTGTATTTGTTACAAATACTCTTAGTATTGATCATCCTAATAATAAAAATTTATAGTTTTAATTTGTATTCAATTACAGTTCATGTTAAAATCTTCATACAAAACTTTACCTGGTTGAAGAAGAAAATATTGAACGAGAGGAGTATTTTTTCTCCTCATCCCATCGTATTATGCTAATAGTATTTTTTAAATCAGAACCATGGTAAGATCATATATATGGGCATGAACCATGCGAGTGGACTGGACCTAAGTTTTCTAGCTCATCAGAATTGAAAAGCCCGAGTTAATTTTCTCTGCAACAACTTCTATCATTACATGTCATATATTTTCCCATCAATGTCACTATTAACTAAACCTATGTGATAACTTGTCATTAAATTAGAAATAAATGTTAAAAACAGTGGACGAGATAAAAAGATATACCTTGTTATATAAAGATGAGCATTAAGCACTTATCGTACTCCGTCTCATCTTCATCAGTTGGTACGCAATGGTGACTTGCGTTTTTCTTATCATCTAGCTTCAGCTTTCATTTGCAAACAGTATGGTGAGCTTTCGGAAGCTTTAAACACGTACTTCAGTGAGTGAAAATGCAACCGTTTTAATTTAACAAAGGGAGGTGGGTTTAGAAACTTTTATTACTATAATTTGAAAATCCCGTATTTCCTTTCATACGATAGTATGTATGTGTGATAATTCCTTTTGATTTCTTCATACAAGGGCGGATCGCATCGATCAAGTAAATAATGCTTCGATGCTGAAATAAGTTGTATGAAAAATTGTGTCAGAAATATCGTTTCATGATTCCATTTTGTCCAGTAGTTCCTTTTTTCATTTTCGATGGATATTGCCGTTTTGGTAGTCTCAACGCCTAGGATATCACTCTACTCTACAGTCACGAAGTCGTTACCTCCATTCTCTTCATTGAGGTTTCTGTTTTATCTTTCTTAATAAACAACTTCCGATATAAGTCCTTGTCCATATCGTCTTTTAAACTCTGACTTTATTTGAAATATAATTTTAATGTTCCCATTTCCAAATGTTCGATCTAATCTACAAATAATTAGCCAATCATCTATCATATATAATATGCAATCAATTCAATAATTATTCGTCTCGTCTAAAGCCAGTTCTACCAAACCTACTTATTCAACAATTCAACTACAACTGTTCGAAAGATTCGTCACTTTCCGCCTCTTACGGGACAGAGGTAACAGTAGACGATGGAATTCCTGAAGTTTTTTTCCCAGCAAGCTTTTTCAACCTATAACTTAATATTTCTAGCTTTCTTTCGAGAATTTCTTTAAAGCTGGTATTGTGTTTAAAGAACACCTTGCTAAGATCGTGGTCAAGGTATATCTAGTATTGCCTTAGTATAATAATTTCCTAAGGAAGACAACAGGACTTGATCCTGAAGCTTATATAACAGTAAGTCTTTGTTTGTTTCTTGAAATTTATACCTTTCATTTATTTAATTTATTTACTACTTACGTTATAGTAAACTACTAAAGGGACCGGTGATGTTTTCTTTATATTTCAAAAGATTCCTACATCATCAACATCTAATGGGTCCATGTTGCAGTACTATGTTGGGCAGAAGATTTTATCGATTTAGCTGATTTGACATCCTAATGGTGGAATCAGATTCGTTGTACGTGAGTATGATTATGATAATTAATTTTATAGTTAGTTATAAACCAATCAACTTAACAATTTATTTTGTTATTTCAGAGAGGTCAAGTTGGCAAGAGAAACACCTATTTTTCAAAGTCTTAATCCATCATCCAGAGAAGCGAGTGGGTGTACAATATTTCTGTCACATCGTCGGTAAATCTATCTTTTTTATTGATATATTTTCTTTATCATTAAAGCATTTACGAATCTTTGTACTTTAGGTGTTCAAGTGGAGGATTATTCAATTCGAGCTTATCTGCTAATTCGATCTATCAGATAGAAAAGCTTGCGGAAAAAATTTATTTCCTTGTATAGACGACGTTTCACAAGCACTCAAAGATTCTCTTGATGGCGATGAATAATCTTTTTTTTTTTAAAAAAAAAAAAAAAAAAATTTTGTTCTTGTAATCGGGTTTTTGTTAAATCAGTAATTGGAATTTCAAAGGATATATTTATTTCTCCAAATGGAATTTATTTGTTTTTGTAATTGAGCTATTAATAATACTTGCATTATAGTCAATTTTAATTATAGATAATGGAACATTCCTGAAATAATTGGTTCTTATTCATTACCAACGTTTCAGAACATTATTTCAAAATATTACGATTCAAAATTTTGGTTAGACCGATTTGGTAATAGAATAAAATATTAACGTAGGAATGACGACTCGTTACTTATTATAAGATCAATGTTACACCTATAGATCCCTTATAAAAAAATATATTTTTTTTAATCAGCCAAGTCAAAAGCAGGAACCAATATATTTTATTGCAGATTTGTAAATCCATAAAATTCAATTATTTGGAATTATTGGGTTAAAGACGTGAACTGATCGACTCTATTCAATCAAATAATCCGCATTTAATGATGTTTGATCGGTCAAATTTCACAATACGACGTTGAAAGAAAAATTAAAAATAAAAATAAAAATAAAAATAAATAACAATCTTTTTATATTAGATGCGGTTTAGGAAAGTGCATCATATAAAGAATCAGTTTATTTAGTTTATTTGTCATTGGGTACATCTAGTGCGTTTTTGAGGGGCTAATTTCAACCTGCAAAATTATCCCCTTTTAATTTTAATATTGTCAATGTTTTTTTTTTTTTATTTTTTTTCCTAAAGGTTCCTTCCTATAGGAAATTTCCAATTCTAAGGATACGTTAAAAGTAATCCTTTGATTTTGTGATCATATTTATTACACGTGTTATTGCTGCAGAAATTCATTTGAAAAGCAGCGGGGAATTGGTCTAAATGTTGTTTAATTGCCGTGCCAGTTTGTTTCAACAGGTAATTTACACCATCCGATTCTATTCCACAATGAGTCGCAACAGTTTTAATATTTGACATGATCCTATCGTAAAAATCGCCATTAGAACAATGGGATTGAACATTGCTAACAATGGCTTTAATGCTTCTACTTCGATTATCCTCAAAAAAATGACAAACGGAAGGAGGGTTACCACAAATGTAATCCATTTTTTTGCAATCGTCAAAGGTCCAAGCAATACCAGGTGGAGGTTGTGTCACCCTCTTTGGATGATTGCAATCCCCTTTAAACTTTGGTTCGGTTTCAAATATGGCATCATGAATTTTTCTTGGCGATTCCGAGATTACGGTTTGCAATAATGTCTTATTCACCAATTCACTTGTTGACGTATAAATCGATTTTAGAACGTTAGATGCCAAGGAAGGATCCGTCGTGATTTTGCTGAGTGACGTGTTATCGTTATAATAAAGATTTTTCGTTATTTTTTGTGAAAGGTCGGTGAACATTGGTTGTAATTCTAAAGCATATGAATCAACAAATGCTTGAGCCACACCAATACGACAATCTTTTTCGCAAGCGAACGTTGAATCTATTATGAAAGGAATGAAAGTTACTATCAAAGCAACGATAAATCTAATATTATATCTCATTTTTTTTTCTTTGAAAAAAGGATTATGGTGAATTTAGGGACGATGATTGTAAAGGAATTTAAGTAGGTATTTATATATGATATAACCTTGTTAAATCATTTTTGATCAAGACGACGTGAGCCGCCGTTATTTTTAGACATCCATTATTTTGTCGGTTATACGTTTAAGCTTAATGAAAATGTTCTAATTGTTAGGAAAATAAACAATCCTTTAAAGTTTTTATCCGGGCGTTGTTCATAATTAACCCGAGAAAAGTTTTGTAAAGAAAAACACAATTAAATGCCAAGACTTTAAGTAATTTGTTAGAAATAACATGACGAGTATATCGATCGAGAGGTGGAAAAACCATTTTATTACGTGCAGACAAAGATCCCAAGTTTAGTTGTTTAATCGCCTTTTTCATAAATATGGAGTAACTATCACCCCTTATTTGGTTTTAGGAAGCCTTTCTTTCAATTCCTCAAATCTTAATTTGGTAAGACGAAAAAGCTTGGCATCTTTTGTAAACAAATGATCGCGCGCAATTGTGTAAGGTAAGAGGGGTAAGAGAGGTAAAGAGCAAGGTTCATCCAACCTTTAAAACTTTTCGTGGGTTCTTTAAATTGTAAAGCTTAACGCATTCACAGAAAAGGATGCGAATTATTAAAGAAAGTACGGTCTAATTTGGATGAATAACGTATGATAACGTCAAGCCCAATCCGAGTCCATTTTTCATTTATAACTAAAATCAGCATTATAACATGACCGGGAATGGGAAATTGGGTGAATTTCCTACCGCATTTAGTAATTACCATTTCGGTAACAAAGGGAATTCTTCCGGTTGGTCACATGATCAACCGAATAAAGTGGGATATATATTTTTTTTTTTTATATATAAGGTCGGTAAACTCTTAAATAAAAATTGAGGAATTTAAAAATGCATTCTTTCATTCTTTCATTTTATCATTCTTTTTTTTTTTTTTATTTTATTTTTCTTTTAAAAAAAAAAAACTATCAAAAATTCGTAAAAAAAAAATATATATATAAATGCTGTCTCGAACTCTTGACTTGGGGATAAAAATAACGAGCAATGATATAGGTACATCAGTTTTTCTAAGTTATGAACCAATCAAACTTACCAATTTATTTTTTAAAGAGATTCGATTTCAAAAAAAACAAATTTATAATTTATGCTGCGGTTATTTGACGTAGCATGCGTACAAGATTTTTTTTTCCACCATTCATCATTCAAAAAGTATTAAGATAAGATTCCAATTTACATGCCAGTTTCACAATATTTTGGGATACAGGAACCACTAATTCGCTTTATGGTTTTTTTTTTTGTGCTCTCTCGACTAAATTGACGCATCGTTACTTGTAACCACTACATTCAATCATAAAAAGAGATAAGCACCGAAAAAATTTGATTTTTTGAGAGTACTTCAAAGAATGAGAAATTTTCTTCACATGATTTAAAAGCTAAAAATAAAAAAATATAATTATAAAAATAAAAGGTTTCAAAAAAAAAAATCCATTGATGTAGGGTCATTATGTAATTATTTTCAACAAAGCTATTTTTCATTCAAAATAATTTATGTAACACCGGGCGCGTGCATATAATCATATAATCGTTCGTTTTTTTTCTCTCTTTCTTTTTTTGTGGATAATTTTGTTTTTTTTCATGTGGTCAGAATTTTTCTTTTTGACAATTGAGATACCCCAAACCTTGTTAGCATAACTATCTATAAATACGAATAATCGAATTCCCAAAATTAAAATGTGTTCTTTATGAAATTACACCAATCCTGATTGATCCTCAACATTTACACAACGTCTGTGACAAAAGATTCGGCTGAATTATTTAACGTTGGGCATAAATGAAAAGGTGGTTTCAGATAATTAATTTGTTAATGATTGGGATTGTAATATAAACAAAACGGTGATGATGTGCCACCACCATAAAGCAATGTTTTTCACGTTGAAACCACAGTAAATTCACAATAAATGAGGCGAGAAAAAAATCTCGAGAATTTTTTAAAAAAAAAACAAGTATAATGTCAATTTTAGTAACTCGATTGTCTCAATCGTATAATTTTTTGGTAAAAAAGATAAAAGAACTCTAATGAAAAAAAGGTAGTGGATGCCTATTTATTATAACTATTAATATGGTATCACAATAGGTCTGAATTTGTCTTTCGACTATCTTAATCTGGAAGGATAAACGAAATCGGTGGCTTTGACCGATTTTCGACCATAGAACTTTCTATCGTCATAATATGATCACACAAACT
The DNA here is from genome assembly GCA_910591825.1 of Funneliformis caledonium. Taxonomy (NCBI): domain Eukaryota; kingdom Fungi; phylum Glomeromycota; class Glomeromycetes; order Glomerales; family Glomeraceae; genus Funneliformis; species Funneliformis caledonium. The sequence continues at coordinate 12,041 of CAJVPQ010000440.1, forward strand.
TCTATTGTTAGCCATTTATGTAACGATCAAAATATGAAAACTAAAAAAAGTGTGTTTCATTATTGGTACATCCCTGCGAAGCAATGCAACAACCATTTTTCCACATTATGATCATGTAACCGTTAATATTAATACCTTCCAAACAAAGTTTAGATATTGCAAGCACGATTTCAAATTTATTAAAGTTTTTAAAAAAAAAGTTTCATTCAGTATTTGGTCAAATAAAATTACTAATTCCAGCAGATCTAACGTTATAAAATCTTTCACATCACATATTAAGTAATCATATAATAATAATAATCTTATCATCATGCCTTAAAACAACATTTCTATCTAAGGGTTTTTACATGAAATTGCATCAGCCTTGCATTCAATCGTTCATCCATTGATTAAAACTTGTTGACATTTGGCGTTTTGAATCACTTCACTTTTAAAAATTCACAAAGTATAAATAGACACACATTTCGTAAATAAAAAAAAAAAAAAAGATGGAAAAAAAATATATATATATATCTCTCCTATAAATATACATCATAAAAATCCATAATTTTGTTTTTTTAGTAAACCACCTTCGAAAAGTAATTTTTTTTTTCCTTATTTCGTCTTTTCATGACAACTTAAAAAAATAAAAAAATAAATAATCAATTATTTTTTAAAATTTTATTATGACTCGTAATAAAGTTTTACGGTGGTTCGGAAAGGTTTTTATTTTATATTTTATCTTTTTTTTTTAAAAAAAAAAAAAATTTAATTTACCTACTTTTTTTTTTTTCTTTGAAAACAATCAACGAAAATTTTTTAAGAACGAAGAGGAATATGAATACTGTCAACAAGGTTCGGATGGCCGTCCATTAAAAATTCAATGGCAGAAACCGCATGAAACAAATGAAATAGATACGTGGAGGAATACGCTGGGACGAAATTTTGAATCGGCATTAAAATATCGTGATAATAAAAAGTATCGTAGTTTACCCCCATCAACCAAGAAACCTGTGGACCCAAGGAGATTTGGGATGGTTGATCCTTTCAAGTATGCTAGTTATATAGATGATGAAGGTTGGAATCCTATAGCTTACTTTGCTCAAGAGTTACAAAAAGAAGAAGAAATGAAGAGGCAAAAGAGCGGTCATAGTAACTCAACGAATGAAGCTGAGGAATTGGTTAACATGATTGTTAAAGGAAATCTTTCACGATCCGGTCGAGAAAGTAAACGACGTGATAGTGGGGTATCCCATGTTGATAGTAACAGGAAAGGCTCGATTTCTTCGACTTCAACGGTTACCAGCATTAAACCTCCCATTCCTAAAAAATCGTCAAATAGGATTCAAGATAAGAGAGATTCCAAGACTTGTCCGACATGTAAAGGAATGGTTGCCGAAGGGGGTTATTACACTCAATGGTGTCAACCTTGTGAGAATCGAAAATTCGAAGATTTATTTGAACTTTGGTCAAGTGGGAATGATGTCATAGATTGTTTCATTTTAGAAAGTCAGTTAAACGCCAAAAGTCGGTTTGATTATTTAGAATGGATCCCTTTTGATCGGTTTAAAGACGTTCAATTAATAGGCTTGGGTGGTTTTGGCAGCGTTTATCATGCTATTTGGTTGGACGGTCCAAGGGAAAAATTGGATAAAAAGACTGGGCAGTACGTACGTTGTGGTGAATGGAGGATTGCTTTAAAGTGTTTTGATAACTCGGAACACATCACACCGGATTTCTTTGAAGAGGTAAAAAAAAGATCAATGATTAAAAAACTTATTTTTTATTATAAATTTTTTTTAAACTTTATTTTTTTTTCTTTCTTTAGCTGGGGGCTCATCTTCGTTACGAGAATAATAGCGGGAATTATGTTATTAGATGTTACGGAATAACACAATGTCCAAAAACAAAAAATTTCATGGTTGTCGTGCAATACGCTCGTAACGGTGATTTGAGAAAATACCTGAAAAAGAATTCGACGGGAATAACGTGGAAACGTAAATTAGACATTTTGTACGGGATAGCGACAGGGCTTAATCGTATACATTGTAAAAATCTCGTACATCGAAATTTACATTGTGGGAACATCTTGATACATTCATCCATGACATTAATAAGTGACTTGGGCCTATGTCGTAGGGCTGATAATCTCCATGCGACGGGCGGAGCTTTTGGTGTTTTACCTTATGTCGCTCCAGAGATATTGAGAGCGAAACCATATACCAAAGCCGCCGACGTGTATAGTTTCGGTACCATCATGTGGGAATTGGCATTCGGACGTAAACCATTTGGTGATCGAGCTCATGATTTGGAACTAGCAACAGATATTGTTAATGGCGTACACCCTGAAATCATTGAAGAAATACCTGAATGCTATTTAGATCTAATGAAAAGGTGTTGGGATTTGGATCCTTTTACAAGGCCTTCCGCCGAAAAATTATATGTTACCTTGGGAGGATGGTTATGTAATGTTTTCAATGTACCTAATTCCGATATTTCCAAGCAATTTTCAGAAGCCGAACGACGTAGGTTAGCATCTATTAACGAGGGAATCGGAACATCAAATACACCTGATCAACTTGAATCACCAATCCACACCCCTATTCAATCACCAATCTCATCCGGGTTTAATATTGATAAAAATGAACATTTTGAAGAGTCATATACAAGTCGTTTCTTAAGATTTGAAAGCTTGCAAGAACCAACAATAATATTTACCAGGACGAATGATCCAAGAGAACATTTGGCGGTACAAAAATACATGGCCGAAGAAACCAGATCTTATAATGTTAAATATGAAATGATGCAAATTGAGAGTTCCGAAATAGTCTCCGAAGTTTATGAGATTTTGCAGTACTGGTGATATGGTGATACATTCGAGTGGTTTCTTAATTAAATATTTATTTATCCGTTAATTTTATTATTTTCTATTTTGTAAATTTTATTTAATTCATGTTGTATATTAAACTTCAATTATACATTATTTAATTTTTTTTTACATACCATATTCATTTTATTGATAATAACATCTATTATATAATCTTTATTTTTTCTTTTTTAAAAAAAATTTCGATAATGTTCGCGCATTATTGTCACGTGTACAGATTATTTTACACATAAAATAAAGCTTTCCTATATTTTGAGGAGGAGGAACAAATAATATATATATATATATATATAATTGAATTCTATTTTTATTCATATTGATTTTGAACCTTCAAGGTTGTCTTGTGCGTTCACTTGAATAATCAAAGATCTCCAGAATGTAGAAAATATTTTAATTGGTCGAGAAAAATGATATTTTTTTTGTTCTTAACAGACTTATAATAAATAGATAATATAAATTTTGAGTCCATATAAATGAAATGGTTTTTTTTTCCCAGAAATGATTCTCTTTTTAGCAATGCGTTTTTTTTTCGGTTGATGCCACCAGTAATAGCAATGGATTTGACATATAAGTCTATTGATTAATTGTACAGCTTTCTTAATACGATAAGTGAACAATTTTTATTTTTAATGTTAAATAGTTAAGGGTTACTTTATAATAAATATATCGGAAAAAATACTATGCCTGACGAATTTCTCGCCAACGTTATACTTGTGATAAAGAAAAAAAAAAAGTTTTTTTGTAATCGTTTAATATTGAACTATTGAGAAGCAAATCAAATTAGAAGAGTTCTTTACTAAAAAATTTTGCCCCAAAAATTGTTATCTCGAACGACAACATGGCTGATTCAAAGTGGCATTTGTATAAAAAAAAAAAAAAAAAAAAATATGGGATCTTTGACAATAGAAAAGAGGGGAAACGGCTGGAAAAAATAAAAATAAATTAATGCTAAATCTAAACATATTTTGACCTAAAAATCATATTTGGCATATAAAAGTCAAATTGAATTTTTTCCGGCAGTTTCCCCCCTTTCTATTGTCAAAGGTCCCATATGATCTCATCGATGCGATGATAAATCCAATGAAAATATACTTAAAATTGTAAATCTTTTAAGCATCATTGTTGTTCTTGGTCCAAGCCGGGATAACTCATGACAGGTGAAATTTGAATCTTTGACTAAAATAAAATTGGTTAACGGAGCTTTGATTTATGTAAAACCTTTTATAGAAAAAAAATTTGTAAATAAAGATGATTTTTTTTTCCATGAGAACCATTAGGAGCATCGTAAATACAGTATATATATTATATAGGTATATATATTAGAATGATTATGTCAAAAATCATAACCCACATAAGCTTTATTGAATGTATATAATATCATGCATATATATACATGTATGTATTATTTCTCTTTATTTTTATATTCTATATTCACTGAATTTGGAATATAAAATAAATATATTATTCGTACATTTGGATAGTTCGAACCCTTTTTGAACAAAGATTATGTCAGCTTGTTAATCTCGATATCAGCAGATATGAAAATATCTCTTGCACCTTTCTTAAAAAGATTAGAAATGAAAATGTTCCAAGGTTATACAAATGCTTTTGTATTTAATTTATGATTATGAAGATTTTATGAAGCCATACGATTGAATCTATTTCAATTTAAAAGAAAAATGTTATTGAATATCTATTAAATCAATTCAGGGGGTATTTGCGTTGAAAATGAATTCTCCGTCCCCGAAGAATGATCGGGATTGTCCAATTTTATATTTTCTCACGAGCATGTGAGCAAGGAAGATATTCCGTTCTCATGACGATGGATGGCTATATCGGTTATCGGGAGTAAACTTTTTGATTTCGATTTAGTAAACTTTGTTTTTCCTTTAAAATCGTCTCATTCATTGATTTATTTGGTCAAGGATATCATTAATTTATAATTTTTCTCGCGTGACTCAATGTACATGTATGTGCGTGGGAAGAAAATTATGAAAAATTTACTTACCAAAATTTATGGTATGTTGTTAAAGTTCTTGTGACTAACCTTAGAACAATAGCTTTGAACTTACTTTTTTTCCCTTGTGACGGATCACCGTTACGCGTTATTGAACTTTTAAATTAACTATTCTTAATATATATTACTCTACAATACCATTCTTGAATATATCAGGAAAATTATATAATTTTTTTTTTTTTTAAAAAAAAAATTGCTGCAGCGGAAGGTTTTTCCGAACTCCGTAATTGAAATTTTTTCAACTTTGCGGTTCAATTTTAATAATGGTTAATCGTACGTTTTATAAGTCAATCATTTAACTAAAGTCAATCTTTTTTTGCAATATAAATGAAATAGCCCAAAAGATTGAGTGAAAAAAAAAAAAAAACCATAATAAAATACTCTTCTTTCCAATATCATATTTTTTTACCTAGAATTATTTTTTTTAAAAAAAAAAACATGCAGGGACTGATTAAAGAAATGGTTAGGAATGCTTCACGAAATCATCGAATCCATCGTACAAAATTCGATCTTTTCAGAAATAAATCCACGTTGATGGGTGCTTTCGCTCCTTCTCGATCAAGAATGTACGCTCAACCTCATGATTTCAACATCTTACGAGATGATATGGAACATGACACCTCACTTCCCACTTTCATGGTTGGATATAAAAATGGATTTTTACCGAGACAGGTATATAAAAAATAAAATATAATTGAAGTAAAAATTTTTCGGTGTTGTAAAATCTAATCTTGTGATTCTAAGGAACCGCTTGCCAGATTACCAGAACGATTTTATGCCCTTGAATATTTATTACAAAACATGCCAATTCATTTACCAAACGGTGAAGGCGGTTTATTGTCAAAAGGTCAATTAGGTGAAGCTGTAAAAGATTTGCCGCAGTACGACGTTTCTGATATTAATGATCAGAGGTTGCTTTCTGGTGAGTGAGAACCATCATTTATGCGGTTAGTCTAAGGAAATGAACCCAAAAATTATTTCTCACTTCAAAATGCGGTATTAATTTTTCAAAACAGCTTTATTTAGAGATTATACTTTCTTGACCTCGGCATACCTCCTTGAACCATGCGATATTATGTATCGAGAAAAGAAAGATTATGGCCTCGGACGTAGCGTTCTACCAAAAAATATTGCGATACCTTTAGCAACGGTCGCAGAGAAACTACACACCTTCCCATTTATGGAATATGCGCTCTCTTACAGGTAGATCACGTGATTTTCCTTTTTTGTCGCTTTCTAATGAATATTTTTAATTTTATTTTAATTTTTTTTTTTTTGTGAATTGTAGTTTGTATAACTATCAACGAATTGATCCGTCGAAACCGATAATCTATCCAAATTTAAAGCTAGTCCGTGCATTTGCTGGAACACCATCAGAACATGGGTTCATCTTGGTGCACGTTGCTATGGTAGCACATTCAGGAAATTTGGTGAAACATGCGACGGAAACACTTGAAGCAACTCAGGAACAAGTAATATATATATATTTATCTCGTCATTTCATTATTAAAACATTTAAAATTTTTTCATAATGTTCTTGATATAGGATCGCGTTAAATTTAATAATGCGTTAAAGCATTTGAATGATACCATGACTCTAATTAATCAAGAGATGGATACGATGTGGGAACGTTCAAATTCGATGGATTATTTGAAATTTCGGACATTTATCATGGGTTCGAAAAACCAACCAATGTTTCCAAATGGTAAGGGAAAAAAAAATAAAATGGAAATTCTTTAATGAGGTTTGATTGGCTGATCACTTTGTTTCTCGGTCGTTAGGTGTGGTTTATGAAGGTGTAAGTGAAAAACCATTATTCTATCGAGGTATTCAAAATTTTTCTTTAGTTTCTTTAGTTTATTTAATTTCTCGTGATACAAGCACGCCAACTTTTCACATTATATAATTTATTTACATAGGAGAATCCGGAGCAAATGATTCGATGATTCCGTGTATGGACAATCTCTTGCAAATAACTTCGAAATTACCAAATAATCCTTTAACTGAAATGTTAAAAGATTTTAGAAGATATCGTCCTACGAATCATAAGGAATTTTTAGAATTTGTACAAAAAAAGGCTGAAGAATTGAACGTTCGTGGGTTTGCTATTCACGTAATTAAACTTCAACTATTCATGATTGATTTTACGAATCTTGATAATTTTAAATTAATTCCTTTTTTTTTTTTTTTTTTTTTTTTTTTTTGGCCAAATAAATTGTAGGATGCAAATAGCACCGGTAACTTTTTTCTTTATTTTTTAATGTTATTTGTTCGCACGAAACTCGAACATTTAAACTCGTTTACAAAATATTTCAGCGTTATATCTGGCAAATATGGATCAAATCCGAGCGTTTCGTCATAGACATTGGAACTTTACGAAAGAATACATAATAAAAAACACTATGCATCCGGTAGCGACAGGGTAAGTTCCGACATAATAGTTCACTTTTGTCAATGCAGTTTTAGCAGTTCTCACACCATTCATGATCGTGTGTTAATAGCGGCTCACCTATCGTAACGTGGTTACCGAATCAACTTGGGACGATATTAGATCAAATGAGTAAAGTGGGTCAGACCATCAACTATAATGAATTAACACCTGAGAATAAAATTATCGTAGATGAGATTATTAATAGGGTTGATTCACAAGAGAGAGTGTTAAAACGTGAAGTTGAATTCTTGAAACAGAAATTTGGTTCTAATCAAGATAGAGTCGTTGTTTAGCACGAACGTCATGGCTTCCAGACATAGTAATAGTATAATCATTTATTAGGTCCGAACACAATATTAAAAAAAAAAAAAGAGTTTGAACAATCGTTGAAATAAAAACCATTCTTTAACCATTTTTGTTAACCATTTTCTTTTTATTACAATACGTTTCAAGTAGAAAGAAACATGTTTAGACCAATTACATGCGCCAATTCTGTATTTACGCCAGAAATTGATAATCTCTTTTGTGAAAACAAAGAGCTTATTTATACAACAACATTTATTTCCATAAAAAGAAATATTAAAAATGTGGGAGGAAGTACTACGATGTATCACGTCAAACCATTAAAAAGAAACAATTTGAAACAACAACTTTTCGTCATTTTGTTTTCTTGAACGATTTTGAAATTCCCACAGTTTTTCAAAACGCCGAAAACAGAGCGGTGCTCGGCACTTGCCAACGCTGCATCGCAATGAATAATGGTTGCACCACGAAGGCGACTAAGTTGGTGGATAATTTTGTCATAGGGTGATTGTACTACGTCATATATCTGAGATCGTGCTCTTTTTTTTTGTAGGCTTGCCGCAGCCACACTCTTTCATTGGTGTGAACCAATCAGGTGAACTCATCTCGTTGTTGTGTAAATATTTATCAATCTGCATTGTATATATATTATCTCGGCGAATTTCTCAGTACACATAAGGAATATATTAACAAAATAGACACAAATAAATAAAAGAAGTGTATATAAATAAATGAAAGAAGAGTGTTAATGTAGATTAAACAATTCATGTAATAAACAAAACGATTTATATCAATCAATAGATATTCACATGAGAATTAGCCCATCCTCTTTTATTCATTCCTTTCATTCTCAAAACCGAAATCTATTTATTTTTTTTTAAAATAAAAAAAACCTTCTAATTATGAATTTAGTCATACTTTAGAGTTTTTTTATTTATTTTATAAATATCGTCTGTGCACTTTTAACACATATGATTTATATTGGAAATTATAAATAAATATTTTTATACAATAGAGTTCTGACCATTTATTTTTCTTTATGACTGAAAATGGTGTTATACCCTTTGATCGGAAAAGGAAAACCCTTGATTTGGTAACATTGTTGTATCTTGTGTGAACCCGGTTACTTAAAACAAAAAAAGAATGATCATCTCACATATTTGGTCTGTAACCTTCCTAAATATTTTAAAGTTTGAATCTCTTGTTTGGCGAAAACCTTTGTAATTTTTGAGGTATTAATCTTCCCAATACAAAAAATATTTCACATGCAAAAAAAAAAAAAAAAAAAAAAAAAAAATTCGTTCTTGCCGAGTTTGAAATAGTGAAATGTTATTTTAATTTTAAAAATTTTTTTCTCTTTTTTTTGTTTTATTCGAGTTGGGGTTCCTTTTTTTTTTTTTTGAATTTTTTGAATTATTCAAGTATGTCAATTTTAAAAAATTGTAACAAATATTTGCTTAAATTATATGTGATTGCATGTCAAATCAATAATAAAGGGTTTACACCGCTTGGTGTCACCTTCCGAATCCGTCAAAAGCAAAATCATAATGGAAAATACGTTTTTCATTTTAACCTGTCAAAAAAAAAAAAAAATTGAGGAAAAAAAAAAAAAAAAAAAAAGATAAGAGAATTAGTTGCTTGTAATGGATTCTTTGATAAAATGAGAAATGCATTGGAAGACGTTGAAGATGTCAAACTTGCTGTCAAATTAATTCTAGCTCATTCGGAAGAGAATTATTGGTATTGTTTTTTGTGGCGTTTTAAGATTAATTCATTCATATGCGTGTCTTTGATGATTTGCATATCAGAGATGTCGAGGAATCAATTCTTTGTAATGAAGACAAAATGTTCTTGATTTAATGTTACAAGGGATGCAGAAGTAACCATTGTTTATAGTTCTCGTGTAAAATCAACGTTCAACTATTTGAGGATATTCAACAATGAAACATTTTTTTTTCATTTCATAATGCTTTCCTTTATTTAATTTTATCTTGATTTTTTTTTTTTTTGGAAAGATAAGAATCTCTTCACATGTACGTGATTGGAATGAAATTCGTTATCGAGGTATAAACTTTATAAACAAGAATTCCTCTAAAAATGGACCAAGGGGATAAATAAGTGCTAATTCAGATTACTCTTTGGGCAGTCACAACATTTCATGATACATTAGATGTAACTTGATATTAGGGGATAAAAAAATTTATTTTAACACAAAGGGTCTTGGTCACGCTTATCCTTGTCAATTCAGATCATTGGCGTATCATACAACATACAAATATAAAAATTCTTTTAAGAAATTTATTTATACTTTTAAAGGATCCCTACACCTATTCGTGCGGAGGATTGTCCATTCGCAAGGGAAATTTCGGAATGGACGGGTAGATAATGCTCAAAACGTGAACTGTGCGTAAAAGTTTGTTAGGTTTCATTGATGTGATTCTGTTTTTCTTTTTCTTTTTGTTTATTTTAATTTTTTTTTTTTTTTTTTTGTTAGAATTTGTAACGTCATGAATTAATAAGAAATGACGACAATGTTTTTTGATAAAGCGTGGGTGATATAATAATTCTTTGCCTATTAGATTTAATTAAGCTATTTTCGCAGAAACCAAATGTCACAACACATGAAAAACCAAAAGTTGGAAAGCATAATAAACCTGCAATCAATCAAATCGAGTTCCGCGTAAATCCATCATGACCAATCGTCAAGGTGTCATTCTACCCCGCATGCAAAAACTTGACAATTTGGGAAGTTTTGACTCCGCACAATGACGTCTCCAAATCTTTTGTGTGGAGAAACACCTGAAGGACAATGATTCCTATTGTTTATTAGTAGGTAAGAATTGAGGGGTTTTTTTTTAAAAAAAAAAAAAAAAAAAAAAAAAAATACACCAGATATAATAAGTTTTTGTGATGCGATTGTCTTTACATTTTTTTGACATATTCAAAATATAAACGCTTGGACAACATTAAATTAAAAAAAAATAAAATGATTCCATAAATATTATGATTTTAATGTAAAACAAAATAAGCATATCCGAAGCTTATTCCATTATTATTTGACAGAAGTTGACAGTTATTTTAGAACATCACCCCAATTTGTTTACAATTCTTGTTTTTGATGTTACAACTTGATGTTGTGTTTGTTTCAAAGTGATAACAACAATAATTAAAATTTTTTTATCAATTATCGTTAAAATGAGCACAAATTAATACGATTTCTTGTCAATCGTTCTCAATAGATTTGGCTGATACCGAAATTTTCTCGTGCGACATTTTCGTTTTTGACATTATATAAAGCGAGGTGATTTTTTGACACAAGATTTCTTCAGGATTTCAAAAATAACTCCTCACCCAAATAAAAAAAAAAAACAGGGATTCCCGATTACCATGGGAATTTATTCTCCTATAATGAATCGTATAACTTAACTTTACCACCGTGTGTGGTTTCTGAGTCATTGCGAAAACGCTTTTTTTTTTTTATTTTCCTTTTTTATTTATATACTATTTCGTCTTTTTGTCTTTATATTTTTTTTCATTTCCTTGAATTCAGAGAAAAAAATTTGAAAAAAATTAAAGGAAAAAAAAACTGTACAGAGTATACACACACACACACACAAGAATTATTCTTTTTTTTTTTTTTTTTTCAGTATACAGTTTCGCCTCTTCTATGACTTACGTTTTTTCTTTTTATTTAATTCGGCACTTTTGTATTCAACGATTCCGAAATTTTATTTTTATTTTTTTTTTTTTTATCTTTTTTACCTTTTTTTTCAATTCTTCTACGTTTTCGTCTTGACTCAGAAACAGCACACGTACCATCTCCCCCTCCTCCTAAAGCACCGTTCTTTACGAAACTTCGTTTTTAATTACGTTTTTCTTTAACAATTCCCTTCATTCAATGTCGTGAATGATTCGAATTGATTAATCCTATTTGCGAATTTTTTATATCGTTTTTTTTTTCTTTTTTTTTTTCATAAACATCTTTTGAAACATCATATTGTTATGACATGTACCACGTGCGAATAATGTTTTAAGGCGTCAATTCTGTTGGAGTCGGTTTCATTCGAGTCTTTTATTCAAACGACTTTTTTAAAATACTTGAATAAAATCCCGGCGAAGGAAGGCCAACATTTTTTCCCATCGAAACTTCTATTCGAGCGATCACGTGTCACAATTTCCGACTTCCGACTTTACGGTTCCCTGTTTTTAACCTTTCGGTAGGTATTTTTTTGTTTGTGTGACCTTTTTTATTTTTCGGCACGTCATTTGAAAATCATGTATACTAACCTCGAGCTTTGCTTATTCTTATAGATCTTTTTTGATGGCTAAAATATGTATCCGTTCATAGATACTTCAAATGCCGAATTTTGGGATCGTTCCTACCCTCAATTCAATACTTTCAATTACATAGACTTACTTATTTTTATTTGGTTCTCCGTCTCCGAGACGAAAATAAAAGGTAAATATTTGATTCATTCTTTTTTTTTAAAAAAATCTTTTTATTGTTATATAAATCACGAAACAAATTTCTCTAACCCTCATTCACTCTCGTGTGTAGAACCTTACAATGAAAATCACTCTCCCCGAACATTTTCGGTATTAACTTATCGGAAATTTCAGTATCCCAGACCTTCGAAGGGATCAAAAAAAAAAAAACGCGTGCGGTTTTTCTAAACTTGCACCAAAGAAAATTTACCTTACCCACCAAAAAAAATAGATTTTTTCCTTCTTATTCCATTTTGATGGAATTTGTAAATAGAATTTTTTTCCTTTTTTTTTTTCATTTATATTTTATTGGATATTTTTTTTTATTTTTTATTTTCTTTTCATTTTTTATCTCTTTTTTTTTTTTTTTTCTCTTATTACATATATTTTATCTATTTTCTATTGTATTTTTATCATTTCCTTTTTTTTCTTTTTTTCCAACTTTTTATATATATAATATAAAAAAATTACAAAAAACTCCAAAAAAAAAAATGTGTTTGACAAATGATTATCAAGTGTGTGACCTTGATTCGTGAGTTAACTGCCCCAAGTTCAGGGGAATCAACTTCAGTTGGATGTCGTGCGACATTTGTTCATAATAGAACAATAATCCTTGCAGCAAATCAACAAATGATGATATACTGACCTTTAAATAATTCCGATAATCATAAAAGAAAAATAGGATCATGGATGATCGTTCCCAACTATAAATTTCGATTTAGGTTTTTTTTTGTCGCACAGTACATATTAATAGACGTGTCAGAATTTTTTTTAAAAATTATCGACAATATGACGATAATCATGGCATTGATGCGATTTTATGACAATCGAAGCAAAGAAGGATATTATTATTTAGGAAAAATTTTATTTTCTTTAAAATTTTGGATTGATAACCACCACTTTATAACCAAAAGAAGATGGATGACCATCCTCATACATACATGTGGTTCTAAGCCATAAATAACGTCATATTATCCGTAATGACGTTTCACAATTGCCCATTTGTTCAAGATTTGAATGACGTACATTCTTGAACTGAAACAATGCTGGGACATTGGGACAGTTTTGAAACATAGTTCAGATCTTGGGACAGAGAAAATATGGGACTTTGCAATAGAAACTGCCGGAAAAAAATCAATTTTAGTTTTATATGATTTTTAGGTTCAGATTTAGCATTACTCATTTTTTTATTTTCCAAGCCGTTTTCCCCTTTTCTATTGCAAAGGTCTACATATATTCGATTAATGGATGATTGCATTTCAGAATTTTAAATCACGTGATTTAACAAAAAAATCGACTAATTCGGATTATGAGATTATTACATGCTAAAATCATTATTTTTTTTTTGCTAATTATAAATTTTTTGTATAAAAATTAAATTAATTTAAATTAAAGTTGGATTTTAATCAATAAAACCTTATAGTTCTAAATTTATTAACTTTATAATATTTAAATTTTAAGTTTAAAAATGCTATGTAATGATGTTTTACTTTAGATTTTTTTGTATTTATTTTCGTAAAATATTAATTATATATTAATAATAATTTTTAAAATATAATAAAACTTTATTTTTGTTTAAAGTATTAATATACTTTTTAAGAATATTTAACAAGAAAATAATAAAATATAACCTTTCTTTTAAGTATTTCTATAAAGTAATATATTTTTAAAGCTATATTATTTAACTTTTTATAATTTTCTTTATTATATAAAGGTATCTTTTTTAATTTTTTAATCTGTTGTTAAAAAAAATTAGGTTTGAGAAGTTTTCACTAATAATATTAAAATCTTATCATATTTTAATCTAATAATATTAAAATTAATAATATATAATAAAAATCTCAATTTTGTTAAAAATTTTTAAAATCAAATTTAATTAAAAATAAATTTTTTGAAATATAAAATTCTATTTATATATATACTAATTATCATATAGATAATTATTTAATATTATGCTTAATACTAACTAAGTAAATAAATTATCAAAAAAAATATTTTTAAAAAATAAATTTTTTAAATAAACACAAAGTATATAAAATATAGATTATATATATGGAAGGTTTGCTATTAAAATTGAGTTAAGAACATAGTAAATCATATGATCCGTAACGTGATTTTAATAGCTTATCTTCCATATATACAGTCAACACTTAATATAGTGAACTCTTAATATAACAAATGAATATAATAAAAATATTCTTATTATATCAATTAACCAATCAAATCTCTTAAAATCTTTGCTATAGCCTTATAACAAAGTTGAGATCTAAAACATAAAATTCATTATAATAAGAATTAACTGTATAAACTTATTATATAAAGTTATATAATATTAAGATTTATTATACAAATTCAAATTCAATTACTATTTAATACATTATATTATATCTAATTATATTTTATTTTTATTAAAAACTTAAAAAATGTTTTTTATAATTTTGTATACAAATAAAATTTTCTTTTAAAAAATATATTTTTGTAAAATAAGTATTATTATAAAAAAAATAATAATAATTGATTGTTTATTATAATTATAAAATATAGTCGACATTGGTCCCTCTTCTTGGACAGGTGATAATTAGTTGTTATATAAAATATCTTAAAGATAAATAAAATTTTTAATTAAAAAAATTATAATATTCTGTATGTTTATATAAATTTATAATAATTTAACATCAGGAAATTTCAGGATCCGATGTATAGTTAATAAACATTGAATGTTAATGTACATCATTTTTTTGATAATGTACATTGGTAATGAATTTTTAATGTACATCATTTAATGATTTTCATCAAATGAACATTACTTAATAATGTATATTATTTCAAATTTATTGTTCATCATACTATTGTACATTTATATTACATCAATTAAACATTGTGCATTTATATTACATCAATTAAAACATAAACATATTTACTAGATATTCATTATTTTTTATAAATCGTGATACTATATGTACTTGTTCTATAGCAGATTCAATAGGTATAAATTCATACTGATGAGTAAGTATTAGCCACGGACAATCATATTTATTTTGCTGAATGTTTTTCTTGTATTTGTAATCATACTATTGTATAAGTGCTAAATAAAACGGCTTGTTAATCGAAAAAGGTTTAATTGAATATAACATTAATACCTAATTAAAATATAGAGATTTAGTTAAAATAATACAATTGTTTTATTAAATTAAAATAAAATTCACCTTGCTAAAACACATTCCATTATGTGTAATATAATCTTCACTTTCATTAACGTTTATGTTAATTGAAATGTTATCAAAAATTGCTTGATTATACTAATTAGAAGTTACCCAAATTGTATCACTACTAGATATAGTTGCAGATCTATACCATTTAATAAGTACATCTTCATTGTTCATTTTATTTTCTATTAGTTCTTCACAAAGATCAAAAAATATATCCAATGCTGATAGAAATTGATCAAATGCTTCTACTGCTTCCGATGCCAAAGAATTAGTAGATTTGTAAGATGTAACAAACTCATCAAATAACGATAATTTAAAAGTTGCAATTTCGCCATTCATTATTGATGAAGAATGTTTGATATTTTTAGTAATATTTGGTTTTAAAAGCTGATGCAAATATTTAAGTATACTCTTTCTTTGTACCTTAATTAAAAAATACATAGATTAAAATTATTAGTTATATTTAGTATAAATATTATAATTACTTACCGTATATAACATTTGTGATGTTGCATCACGTTTGTTACTTCTTCTATACGAATTCTTTACCCATTTCTTGTGTAAAGATTCATAAGTTTCTGTAGTGAAACCATTAATGGCACCATACTCTTTAATTACAATAATAATATGACATAACCAATTATGTAACTTTGCAACTGTAATTGCGATGGTGAATATAATGATAATAGTTTCACAAAACCCTTTGCCCATTTAACAATAAGTAACTATAAAATAATATAAAACAAATTAATATTAACAAGATATATTTATTATTCAATGTATAATTAAATTTA
>CAJVPQ010000441.1:0-28103 GCA_910591825.1 Funneliformis caledonium
TATAGTCCCTAGTAAAAAAAATAGTAGTGTAATATTTTATTATATAATTAACTTTTTTTAAAGGATTTGTATAAACAATTACATAGTATTTTATATGTATTACTAATTTGAATTTTATGTGTATTATTTGAAGTCTGCAATGCATATTTTAATATAAATAAAATTTTTGCGATCATGAAATAAGAACAAATTTGAGTATTTGATCATTAAAATTAAGATTACAAAATATTTTACTATGTTAATGAGCTTTACTTACTAATAAAAAAATGTTTAGCTAAATATTCTACAATAGAAATAATATATTCTAACTAAAAAAATAGGAAATAGAAAGCATGAAATTAAATTAATATGAATAAAAGGCTAACTTTCTAATTTTTTAGTATTTTAACTTGTATTTAAATCCAAATTGACAGAGAAGAATACTTTTTATATTTTAATTTTTTAAATGTATAATTTCTTAATCAAAAGCATTTGAGAATAAAAAAAATTTTAAAAGTTATTTATTAAAAATTTTTATTATTCAAAAAAACTTTTTGTTATTTTTTTCACTGAAAACTGTAGTATATATAAAAATTATTTATAAAATTTTTTATCAAAATTGAGATTTTTTATTTATATAAATTATTATTATCTTATTTATTTATAGTATAATTTTTATAGCTTATTAACTTAATAAAATAATATAAAATCCAAAAATCTCTCAAAATCTAAATTTAAATTTTAGTAATGATTAATGATTTCTGTAGATTGTTAATTTAATTTTTATTTCTGAATAGTTAATTTTCGTAAAGAAAATTTTTTAAGATTTTTTTTAATAATTTTATTTTTATTTTAACAATTTATATGAAAGGTAAGTAATATTAATAATAAAAAAAATATTTTTTACTAGGGACTATAACTCATATAATATTTTAAATAAAATAATAATAATTTTTTAATTAAAATTATTGATAATTACATAAATGATTTTTAAGTTATTTTGTTACAATTATAATTAAAAGTTTTTTTGTTTTAAAAAAATTTTTATTAAAAATAAAAATTATATTTTAATTAATTTATAAAATATATTTCATTAATTTAAAATCAAATCTATATAATGAATTAATTTATAATAGTTATATTAAATTTTCTGCTTTTTTTAATTAAATAAGTTTAAAATTTATAAATTTAAACCTTATATTTACTTAAAATGTTAAATCATGAAATCTTTTTATATTTTGCTATTCCCTTAATAAAAATAATCTAGTTGTGTTTTCATATTTTTTTACTATCTAGTAACTATTGATATTATCTCTACAAAGTTTTTAAGTTAACTATAAATAGTTTTTACATTTTTATTATTTGAAAAATAACAAATATTTTTTTATTATGATCTAGTAACTCAGGAGTTTGTAAAAATAAAATTTCTGTATTATACTGTATATAAATTATTGTATCCTTAGATATTAAAATTTGCCAAAAATACAGATCATCCGTGTTTTTACCTAATTAAGGAATTAATTTGACTCGGAATATCATCCAGAAGTAGTCCTGAGGCAACATTTGAAGATTTTTAGTTTTCATAACATGCTTTCCTTGCTCAGTCTCGTTGCGAAAAATTTTTTCTCCCTATACATCATCTGCTATACATAATAACCACTTTTCTGTTTCAAGAACCTAGTCAAGGATACACTTAAATGGATTTCTCGCTTCAACGAATATTTCTGCAAAAGGGATTAATAATAGGGATTGTAATGATTCAAAACGTAGAGTCGTTTATAATCGATTTTATTATGCGTAGTGATTTTTTAAATCACAAATTGAACGCGAATAATAAAAAAAAATTTTTTTTTTTTACAAAAAAACATGAATTATTTTCAAGTAAAAAATTATTATTTATCAAAAAATTATTTACATATTCATAAATTCTACATTTTATGATCTATGATGCCTCATCCTTTATTTCCTTTATTCCTTTATAGCAATTTAGCAATTTTTTTTCTTCGCTTCGGGCCGCAGAGATCGAATGAAAATTATTTTTTTATTTCATTTTTAATAATTAAGTTCCTCTTTGCTTGGTATTTTCTGAGTTGTATCACTTCGAAAGGATTAGATAAGTTTTTTTTTGGATTTAATCGCATCGTGCAATGTCAGATATTTTTTTTTCTGATTTAATGTATTTTTTATTTTGTAATTTGGTTTATCTTTTTTCACTTTATATGTTCCTTCATTTTAGGTTAGGATTTTTTATTTGATTTTCTGATCATTTATGATTTTGCTAGAATCAATCTTATTTTTACGATTAAATTGTTAAAAGATTTATTATTAAAATGTTTCCAAAATCTTGTTATATTCAAATATATTTATAACGTTATCAAGAAAAAGTCGAATTATATAACCCCGATACTAATCAAGGGGGTACTATATCAGGGGTACTATAGGCAGCGCTGTCGGTATTAAATGAATTTATCGTCATACTTCAATTTTCTTCTTCGGCGGCTTACAAATACAAATTGTTTATAAAATACATAAACGAAAGAGCAGTATTATAATTTGTAGATAACGAACTAAGGTAAGAATAAGAAAATACATACAGGTGACGCAGGATCATTAATTAATTTTAAAAGTGAAGCGTTTTTTACAATGAATATAATTCCTCTCACAGAACGATTAGTTAAGTTAGATTTTGAAGATCAGTTAAAATTTTATTATATATACGATTGGATATTTCTTCAGAGTTCATCATGTTCATTTGGATATATATAACGACCACCATTGATTTTTTTTTTATTTTATTTTTTTATTAGCATTTACTGATCGGCATCATTGGACGTAATTTCGAAAGTGTAGAGCGCCGACATTGAGGGCAACACTTGATTGTTAAATTAATTTATAAAATAATTTTACAATTAACAACTTTCTGCTAATGTTAGTAGTATATCTTTAAAGTAAACGAATTTATGTATATAAAAAAATATTTTAATTTTTAATCTTTTTTTTCAATTTTATTTTATTAAACTCGTGTAATAATGAAACAGGATATTTATATTTAATATAATAAAAAAAAAAAAATAATAAATAAATAAAAAATTTAAGTCTAAGATATCTAGCTACTAGTAATTTTGACGCTTTTCAGTAATTTCGATCTACAAACTATAAGGTTTACTCTCTTCATTAACATCTTCGGCATTCTTTTCGTCATTGAATTTATTTTGCGCATTTTCGTCATTTATAACAATTCCCTTTGGTCCTTTTGATGCATTAGCAGAAGTTTCGTGTTCATTAAATTGTTGATCGCGTAACAATAATTCAATAACACGCTCAAGATTTCCATTATAACGTTTCAATAAATCTTCATACGAAGCATCGTTTGAAGAATTGAATCCCATGGAATGTAAAGTTGCGAGTTTATCTTTTAATTGTTCTTGAGTAAACGGTGCTTGGTTGTAATATCGAGGATTGAAAAAGTTAAAATTTCGATTGCAAGAAGGTTTTGATCTATAATCACGGTTACGATCACTCTTATCACATCCGTTATTTGCAGATGCGGAACTTGAAGCTTCAGCATTTTTATCGCTTGCATCCGATTGTTGTTTTGGGCTTTTATTACAGGCTTTGAATTTGTGTCCACATGAATCACTTTGACGACCGAAATAATAAGTTGACGGGCCTCCACATTTATTGAAAAAAGCTGAACGATAAAATTGTGGATGACCGTATGCATAAGAATTACAAGGATTATAAATGGAACCACGGAATGGACCTCGACTAAATGATTCGGAACCGAAATAAGGTCTATCAAATAATCCGAATCTTGGACCTCCAAAGGACCCAAATATAGACCCAAAGAAATTTGGACGAGCCCATGGATGTGAAATTATGATAATGATTTCGTCATCATCATCATCATCGTCATCGTCACTTTTTGCTTGCGTCTCAGCGTCTTTTGTTTTTTCGGAACGTTTCTGTTTTCCGGTTTCCTTTTCTTCTTTACCTTCTTTACGAAGAAAAGGGATAGATTGTTTATTTGCAGCCTTTGCTTCCTCTTCTTCTACTTCTTCTTCGAGAGAGACATGTCGATAGTAAGAAGTTGGTATGTGCTTAACCTCTTCTTCACGTTCAGTAATTTGTTGCTCCTCTGCCAAGTAAGAGGAATCTTCAAAAAGGTTCAAATTGTTACTAACATCTTCACTCGACAATTCATTTTCAACGTTAGACTCGCTTTCGTTATTTCCGCCTTCAAAAACCCAACTTTCATTGTTATTAGCCGTGTTCAAGACAAGTTTTATAGGTCTACCGGAGGATTGTTGAGCAAGAACTTCTTTAAATTCCAGATCACTTGAAAGGGTGATCACGTCACCGTCTTCATCAGTGTAAGAGACGTTAAGAGAAGTTGTGGTTGGGATTTTATAAAGTGAGCGTAATTTAGATTCTAATTCCGTCCAAGTTGTTGAAGTGTCAATGTTGAAACGACGAGAAATCGAGTTGTAAGTGACTTTAATTGTTTCCATTTTTAAAAGTTTATTTAAATTTTTTTTTTTTTTGTTTTAAAAGAATTAGTTTGAATGTTGGGTAGTTTTCACTCCAAGAATTTTTCAGAGGCATTTTATAGTTTTTTTCGTCTTTCTCAAATGTTCGCTGCGCTAGATTGGTAATCATTTTAAATTCCACGTACTTGTAACTACGTATTTTACATATCCAAACGTATCCAATTTCATAACCGCTTTCGTAAGCACTGATTCCAAAAATTTTAATGACGGAACACTGTGGATTTTACTAGTAGGTTTGGCTTTTTGCCGAAATTTATCCGAATGGATTTACTGCGGCTGCGTATCATTGAATTAAATTACCTATTTTATCAAACAAAAAGTCGTAATAATCTAGTTTGAAAAAGTAATAGCGGATAAAATCTATTCATACAATAATATGATTTATTTTACATCATCAGCTGGAAAATGCCAATTTTGCTTACGAATATGACAACGTAATTACATGAGAAAACATATAAAAGGGGATGCAATAAAAATAAAGATAAAAAATATTTCGTCGTATTTATACAATCTTTTTTTCATCATAAGTTGAAATAATAATATTCGACAGTTTAATTCACTTGTATTTATAACCACAATCGATAAAGAAATCAACAGAAAATTAGGGTTAGACATGGTAAATATTAAAGTAAAATTTGGAACAATTGCTCGTCGTCTTGGCATTTCCTCTATCACGACTTGGTCGGAATTCGAATCTCAATTGCGTACCTTATTTAATATTCCTCAAAACGTTCCCATAGTAACTACTTATACTGATGAGGAAGGCGATACTATTACACTTTCGAGTGATATAGAACTTCAAGAAGTTCTTTCTAATGCCTTCAATAATAATACGATCAAATTCAATTTAACCACGTCAAATGGGAATCATTTGAATCACGATATCATGATAGACGAAGAAACTTTTAGTTTAATTAATGGTGTATCTGCCATTCAAATTGAAGAATCAAATAATGATAACAGACATGAAGAAATTCCTGGAGAGACTTCAAAAAAAGCCGCTGAAACTACCAACAACGGTACACAAAACCAATCTAAAGACGATCAAGTAAACATTGACGATGATCCGGAAATTATTGTGATTATCGCCAGTAATCCATGGTCACATAGACGTCGTGCTCATTGTGGAGCTCAAAGATTCAGTGGATGCAATCCATATTATTACACCTTTGGTGAAAGATCCCGTCGTGGAAACACACAACCGGATTGCAACAACTCTAGAGGATGTAATAGATTCGCCGCTTCTCATAATTACGGATGTGGTAGACGCTATCGTAGACATCAACAAATTTCATCAGAAGTTGTAGCAGAAAAGGTAAACGTATTGCATACGATGGGATTTGTTGAGGATAATTTGGAAGGATTAGTAAAGAAATATAACGGAAATCTCGAACACATCATTGAGGTTTTATTAAATCAACGAAACGAACAAAAGGAAACAAATAAGGAAAAAGAAGTAAGAAAGGATAATGATGAAAGTGAACAATCAATGGAAGTCGAAAAGAATACACCACATGTTTTGTAATAATTTTTTTAATTAAATGAAATTTTATTATTATTTATTTTTTTTTTTTTCAAAAAAAAAGGGTCCATCGAGAATGTTGATTATCAAATATTGAAACTTTTAAATTTAATTTTAATAAAAAAGTATCTTTCTTTTTTGTCGCTATACGATTTATTGTTAAAAGTCGGAACTTTGTTGTTTAGAAATTTTCGTGCTACCTTGACCCGAAAAACTAATTGATCTGACAGACTGTATCTTTGAAACGCATGGGATCATTACAATTAATTAGAAATTTTATTAAGCAAATTTGTATTTCACATATCGTTCATCGTTGATTATTTGTCGAAAATTTATAACAAATGTGCTTAAAATTTAAATAAAAATTTATTATATTAATTTCATAAAAAATAAATTTCCAATCAAATTAAACTTATAAATAAAGGAATAAACCACTAGTGGCAATCCTAGGTAAACAAAAAAAAAGGATCTCTCGTTGACCTGCGGATTGTGCATCAAATTTATTTTGTGTGGATTAAATAAATTAATTTATACTATGATGCCTAATTACAGTAGTTCATTAAAATTTAAAAAATATGTTGCAATTCTAAATTGGTTTGGGGCGCAATTCATGTATAAGTATGAATGCAGGTAAAGGAAATGGGTGTGTAACCTTTGGTTAATTAATTTAAATCATATGTTAAGTAAACAATGATCTACAACCATAGTAAAGTTTCAAGTTTCAAAAAGATTCAAAATTCTTTTTATTGTAAATGTTTCAAGATGGAGTATATTGATTGCTAAGAGGAGCAGCAGGAATTTTACACATTGTTTACCATTTAATACGGGACACATTATATGTTATTTTGTTAATCATAATTGCCACGTTTACTATTGTTATCATGCATGTTTTTCATTTCTCATCTAACGGTTTTCTTTGATAAAAATGCGAAAATTTTAAAGATTGGTCACATCCATTATATTGGTCGGGGAAAAAAAACACATTTCCTTCCGTTATTAATCAAAGGATTTAATATAATACCGCAGTAAAGATTATGAAATCAACAGTTTAAATCTTTCAGTTTAACGGAAACAGTTAGGACATTTTCTTATCATCAGTAGAGTATGCATACATATTCCAAATCAGCATTTATTAATTTCCCATCTATTTAAACTGGAAAAACCCTTTTTCGTCTTCATATCTTGTTTATCCAGATACCGACATGTTATTTACCTTTACACAATACACAAGGATGGATTCCTTAATTTGCAGGGAGTAGGTTTCGGAAACAGTTCTGGAACAAGAAAATCCACCTTTGCTTTTTTATCCCCGTCACCTCAAATTGCCGCGCTCAACCTTCTCTAACAAAACATTTTCTTTTATTTTTTTTTTTCCTTTTTTTTTTTCTTTTTCTTTTTCTTTTTTTGCAAAAAGACAATAAAAGATCTCAGGTACATGTTGGTGTTGCAAATATGCAGTTCGGCGGTAAATCCATGACTACGGACATAATTTCGGAAATCTCGGAAACGTAAATAAAATAAATAAAATGGGATGTTTCGGGTTTTTATGTAACAATAACATAAAAAAAATTTAACTGACTGACAAGGTTTTATAAATATATATTTATTGAGATGTATATATTTACATATCCGTGAGATGTTCGTGAGAGTATTTACCAACTAATGTTTCACCATGTTGGTATCAGAAGCGAAAGGTGCGTGAGCAGATTTTTTTTTTTTTTCCTAATATCTTTTTACATCAAAGTAACCTTTTATGAGATTCTGATAGTTTGGTAATAAGGCTTTTTTTTGTATTTCGAATCGTTGCTTCATAGAGTTTATTGGTGTTTTGATTTCCCATACTATACAAGATTTGGAAATTTCATCTTTATCAAGGTTTGGTTTACTACATCTTAATTTGCCAAGTTGAAACAAAAGAAGGTTTTGTAATTTTTGTTAATTTGATTTGTAATTTATTTACTCTTTGTCGAAATTATGACTATATTCTTTTGCAAAAAATGTCACAGATTTATTTAAAAACGGTGTTGTTTTATTTTTTTTACACAAATAAATTCGTTTTTCACAAAATCATGTGAATCATCGAGTTTTATGTGTCCCACCTATCAATTTTCTCTTTATCTAGTTCAGCCCAAACAAATAAGTTTTTTTTCCCCACTAAAAAAAAAAAAAAGATATCATATCTAGATGATGAACTTGTTGGGTGGGTCAAGTGAAACTTCAAAATTCTTTATGATTTATGATTGTTCGCTTTTCTTTCTTAAAACAATAGTAATGAAAAAGAAAAAAAGTTTTAATTAAAAAAAAAAAATCGCTCATCGATTCAATATTGAACACATGAGCTTTTTTTTTTTCTTTTTTTCACGCGTCAGCAGGCAAAGATTGCATAAACATTTTTTTTTTCTTTTTAGAAAATTTTAATATTCCTTGCTAGAGAAATAAATGGGAAATCCGACCTAAAATTATACAAATTATGAACCTTAAATCCGATCATATGGTCTTTTTTTTTTTCGTGACGCAATTGGGTAGATTGGGGATAAAGTTACGGTTTGGTGTTCAATTTTTTATTTTGACTCGGCCGCTGCGCATTAGCCTACCGCCTTGAAATTATAGACATTTTGGTTTTTCACTTATCGGGGGAAATTTCCAACTTTATAAATGATTAACACAACGATAATCATCGATCGTTATTTAAAATAAAGAAATTTCGCCAATGAACGCCAATCACGAGAACGTGGTCAATTGATAATCCCACAATGTAACATTTTCGAAAGAAAAAAAAAATATCTTTATTTATGATATTAGGTTTCAAAAGGAAAAAAAAAAAAAAATGTAACAAAGAAATCAAATACTTTGTTGACAAATAAAATAAAGAGTTGGGATGTTTTTTATGATGCGTCCCATGACAGGTAAATTAGAAGAAAAAAAAATAATCCTATGTACAAGTGCAAAATCCATCCCTCATTAAGAAAGGATTTCAAAGAATGAAAAAAAAAATTATATTGTCTATGATGAGAGAAAATAAAAAAAAAAAATATCCCCTTGATACACCATCCATACATTATAACAATAGAAAAACGATAAGATAAATAAAAATAAAAATAAAGGAAAAAAAAGAAAAAGAAAAAGTGTCCGTAGTATTCAAGTTGAATAATAAAAAAATATATTTATATTGAACCTTTTTTTTTTCAATTATATCTTACTTTGAATCGTATTAAGATATTGATGAAAATTACCCTCTTGAAAATGACGATAATATTGTTGAAATTCAGAAATATTTATGGTTCTCGCGCGCTGCGGCGCAGGAAGCGGTTTGATTGCACCTTCTTGTTTTCCAATATCGGCCATAGTTTGTAACATAGGATCCTTGAGCAATCGTTCTACAAAAGTGTCTCTACGACGACGTCTTGTGTTTTGCGCCGAGTTGGATGGAAAGGTATGTGAGCGAATAACTTCAGGTCTCATTTGTGAGGCGACAGTTGACATTGTGAAAAGAATAAAAATGAATAAGTTTTAAGGTCGTAAAGTACTCTCTTCTCTCGATCTTGTTTATAAGGTCAAATGTAAAGTTTAAGCGTTTTAGGCAAAAAGATAAATTCTATCAAAGGATTTGGTTGTTACGTATGTTAACGAAAAATTTTATTATTATTATTATTTTTACGAGAGAAATAAATTTTTTTTTTGAGAAAGAAATTATCGTTAAAGATGTGCAAAAGAGCTGTTTATATAGTGTAGGATCAAAGAAAAAATAATATATATAAAAAATTTTTATATTACAAATATGTGGAAAAGCGAAAAGGTGGTACAACCTGTTTATTATTTCAAGTATTACCCTCAACAGTAAAAAAATTCCCATATAATAGATTTATCAAAGAAATCATCTGATGTAACACAATTAAATTGATTTTTTGGTATTGAAAGATATATGCAGTGTATTGTGACAATCAAATGGAATATATTTTAAACTTTTAAGTATCTTTTTTCTTTTTTCTTTTTTTTTCTTATTTCTCTTATTGGGATCCTGCATTATTCAAATTTTTTTTTTTTTTTTTTTTTATAAATTGTTTTATTCGGCCGTTTCTGATTGATGTTTCTCTTCTTATATGAACCCGGGTGTGTGCATACAGCTTTCCGTTTAAAACTAAACATTTTTTTTTAGTCAAAGAGAGAATGAATGATCACTCTGGATAATCAATTGGTTGGACGGATTGTGTATCCTTTGAAGTTGATAAAAGATAAATATTTCTTGCCTTCCCGATCATTCATTTTTTATCACGTCGATCCCTCTGCGTCATGGGTGAAGTAATATGCGTAACTTATGGGATTAGCCAATGAAATGACATTATCAAGGCATGTTTTTTTTTTAATTAGCAAATTTTTCACAGACCAATCATGGCCTTATGATCTATTGTATGACATTTTAGGCAAAAGAACCAATCCCATGACAATAAATTAAATGTAATGTCTTTTTTGATTTGTCTTATAAAACGATGAGGAACTTGAAACAAAAAAATATATTTTGATCTATCCAATCTTGGATAATGGATTGTATTTATTTTTTTTTTTTTTTGTTTTTGTTTCAGGAACACTTTTCTACGGTTAAACATCATTGCCAAGCAAGGATCAACAACTTTATTGGTTATAAACATTTGGAATTGCCTTTTAAATCTACAAAGCAGCTTCACAAAATTATACTTGATTCAGTCATTAAGGTTTTATCCTTTAGAAGATCAAATCATTTCAAATGATAATCACGGGTGCATAGAACGAATGGTCTTAATTAGGCATATCGCCACGGATATTAAAAATGATCATTATTAGTTAATACCTAACCTAAAACTATTTTAGTCAACCAAAAATCATTCATTAAAAAATATTAAACTTTTTTATTTTTTTAAACACAAGAATTTCTTTGAACAACTTCACATGTAAACCACCATCCTTACAAGAAAGAACAAGTATTAAGAATTTTTAGGATTCACTAAGCCAAGCCACTCACATGAATGTTCCGCAGCAAATTCACATGTACTTTGCATTTTTCCTTCGCTCTTTTCCTCTCCATACTAATTTAGAAGTCTTCTTGTTGTACGTATGCCAATGTTTCCTTTTGAATTATCCTAGTTGCATTCGACATTAAAGCTTGCGTAATGAACTTACATATGACTATTTATAGCTCCTTTCAATACGATATGTGGAATTATATATCTTTATGAAATATATACAGTAAAAATCACCTTAACGATACTTTTGAACAGGAGAAAAATTTTTTTTATTTTGAATTGCAACTTGATAGGTCCCTTACATTCGCTTATAAGTCATGATACGGAAAGTGAGTGTTGTCGGCTGTCGCCGCAGTAAATCTAGGTTAATAAAATATTTTTTCTTTTTATTTTATTTTATTTTATTTTTTTTTTTTGGTAGGAAAAAAGATGTAGATTCGGTTAATATCCGCTGAAAAGCTAGCAATTTCATTTTGTTATAATAATAAAATCGAAAATGCCAGCTATCTAGAGAATAATTTCATAAATCGGAATAGGGTTTTCTTGGCAGTCATATAAGCGAAATAAACAATTATAAAAGTAGGTGGTGAAATCTTTTCATTAAGCATTCAACAATTTTTTTCTTTTAAATTAAAACTATCAATTAAAATCAGAAAGATGGCTAGCGTTGAAGTAAAATACGGACAAATTTCTCGTAAAATTACCATTGTTTCTAACATCATTTGGATCTCAATTACATGATATCTTTGATATTCCTAGTGAAATTGTAATTTCTGTATCTTACATGGAGATGACATAACATTGTCAACGGATTCAGGATTACACACAATTTCTTTCTAATCAAGAATCGTTTGGTGGAAATGTGAAATTTAACGTGTATACGGCAGATTATCCTGATAATAACAGTTGGGTTTTAGAAGTTTTAGAAGATGCAGAAGTAAAGGAGGAATTTATCGCCACCTCAATTGATGCGAATACCTCTTTCAAAAAAGATGATTATATTTTTGATGAACCTAGTGTCAGTGAAAATGAAAATACGAACGATAAAAAATAATCAATTGAATCATCACAACGCGATGAGCGAACTAATATTAAAATACATTACCGGATGATTTAGATGGATCCATCTGTTTTGAAAGACAATAATTATGAAAGGCAAGAGGAACTATTAATTCCTGTGTTCCCTGCTAACGAACAAAGTCAGAAAATTCCTTCAAATAATGTTGAAAATCAATCTTCAACTTCTCTTGATGAGAACGTTAATGAATGAGAACGTTAATGAATCAAACTCAAACATTATTTTTATCATCCATTCAAGACCATGGATTTGTCGCACTTATTATAACAGATCAAGAGTGGATTTCTTCGATGGTTCTTTAGGCAGTTTTCATGCTCGTCTCGCTAGACCAAGAGTTTCTTTAATAAATCCAATTTACGATTTTTGGAGGATCTCCGTACTTCGGATATCGTAATTGCGGATTGCGGATTTATCGTTATGGTCGTAGTATTGGTGGTATAATAATATAGCTATGTTAACTTTTTTTTTTTTAGTTAAAATTACTTGTAATCATTATTTAATAATCAATAAAGTTTTATCATATGGCGTATTTTTCTCATGACGGAAGATGATTACGAAATTACGTCATTTAATTTATTAGTAAACAAATGGTTATAAAAAAACCGCAAAAAAAGAAAATTACTACTTTTCAGTAAGAAAATGGCTGCAAGTTTGAATTTAAAACTAACGTTTCGAGGAGAATCTACTTATGTAATCATCAAAGGTGTGTTTTGACGCTATATCTGATATACAAGTAATATTTGATGTAAAAGTTTAAAATGTTTCTTTTTTGGTGTCAGAAAATGAATTGAATTTTGATCAAGTTAAGCATCAATTTTCCAAAGAATTTGAAACTTTTGATTCGGAAAAGTGCAAAATCGAATGGAAAGATCAGGATAACGATTGGATCATATGGAAAAGAGGTAATTTTTTTTATGATTCTTGCCTCTATAAACATGATTTTAATCTCATGCTATTCATTTATATCAAGATGACGATTCTCTTAATAATATCTTGAAAAACGTGGCGAAAAATGATCAAAATACCCTCAAGTTTCAAGCAATTGTTTTTGATCTTCCGGTAATAAAAAAAAAAAAAAAAGTTTCCTAGATAGATTCTTGTATTTAATTATTTTTTTTTTTATTACATTATACAAACAGGAAACAATTAACGGTCGAGATTCGTTGAGCACAAAAGCGTTGATCAGAAGGTGAGTAATTAATTTTACGTTCAATGGAGCGGCAGCATGAGATTAAAACCAATTCATTCCCTTAGATACATTAATATGCTAGATGAAACTCGAGATACAGCTGAACGAATCGTGCAACTTGATATTATGCGTCATATAATGATTATCACAAAACCTGAACAAAAGCTAGCCAACTATACTCGAGAAGTAACAACCTGGTTAATTGAATCTTATCATCAAATTCATGTTTACGTTGATCGTAATTTTATGAATGTTTTTGAGATGATCGCTGAACGCGAAGAATATCAACGTCAACTTCATTTTTGGAACGCAAATGACGTCAAATCGGATAATATCGATTTGATAATTACTCTTGGAGGTGATGGGACAATTTTATATTCATCTTGGATGTTTCAAAGTGATATGCCGCCTTTGTTATCGTTTCATTTTGGATCTTTGGGTTTCTTGACTGTATTTGATTTTAATAATCATCGGCGCGTTTTACGCAATGTGATTGATGGCGGCGGTGTCCGTGTTAATGTCAGATCTCGACTTAAGTGTTCTATTTATAGGAATCATAAAAAGGTGAATGAAAGTAATAATATTGAAGGAGTCGATGGTTTAGAAATTTCACAGTCACCTGAAATTTTCCATGTGTTGAACGATTTATGCATTGACCGCGGTGATGCTGGGAACATGTTGGAAATCTTGTTGGTTGGTTTCTCATCACGTTCATTTCTCAAATGAACATATTAAATTCTTATCTAATGTTTTTTTTTTTTTTTTCAAAAAAGTTTTTGGATGGTTGCCAAATTACATCGATTTGGGCCGATGGGCTTGTTTTGGGTAAGAGGACTTGGTCCTGATAATAAAATTCTTATAATTTTTTATTCTTTTATTTTTTTTATTTGTTTATTTTATTTAACAGCAACATGTACGGGATCTACTGCTTATTCGGTATGTAAGATAATCTCCTCAAGTTTTATCGTAGAAATTTCTCATATTTCATTTTTTATTTTTTTTGCATATCTATTTATGATCTAGCTTTCTGCTGGGGGATCTCTCGTTCATCCTGATCAAAATGCTATTTTGATAACTCCTATTGCGCCACATACACTTACCGCGAGGCCGATGATTATTCCTGGATTTAAAGAAATACGTGTTTGCGTTCCTTCCACGAGTAGAATCACCGGTTGGGTAATAATGAATAAATTAAAATAAATTTATTTTGCGAATTATATACCATATTTTTAATGGAGAGTTCTTTTATAAAGGTCTCCTTCGACGGAAGAAATCGTATTTCACTTGATCGTGGTGATTCAATAGTGGTGACTGCGTCATTGCATCCTTTGTTAACGATCTGCAGCGAAGGCCCTTATAAAGATTGGTTTCGCGGATTAAGTAAAATTCTTAGTTGGAACGAAAGAGTTCCACAAAGACCATATGATAATTCCATATTAGTCTGAAAGAAAAGAATGTTTGGAATGGTTATCAATATGGTGATAAGCATCCTAATAAATACTCATTTTTTTTTTTTTTTTAAAAAAAAAAAAAATCGTTATTTAAACGCATTTCTATTGAGGTAGTCCCAAATATCTTCCTTGCTGTTTCGTTGCGAGTTTAACAGCTCTACAACATTATGCTTTCTTTACAATAGTCTTGCAAATACCAATTCTTTGATCATTATTGTTACCATAACGTATTAACATTCCTTCTATCTACGAGCAAGAATTCTAAATAATTGAAAATTCGGTTCTGGTGAATTTCTTAACTGAGAGATAAAATACATGATGTGTTTTCTTTCTCTTGGTAATTTATATTGAATGAATGAAAATTCAAAGCTTCAAATAAATTGGAAAATTTACCATTCATATATCACTCATTTTAATATTACACGCTATTTTTCCTTTGACCAATAATAAATTTTTTTTTGATTTTTATTTTTTTAATCAACAACAAATCGATATCACTACCATCATTTAATGATAATTGGGGGCGGAGGGGGAAATCTACAAATTCTGAGTAATTTTAGTTATTAAGCTAGTTTTGTTCACATGATCAGCAGAGTGAACCAATAAAAAAATTTTGATCAAAAAGTGTATTTCTTCCTTTTCTACTGACCGCCCCCCAATTGAATCAAAGTCATTAAGCTCATCTTTACTGCATTGATTCGACCTTAATTTGATATTGACTTTATATCAATTTATGACATCCATACAGTCCCCAGCAGAAAAAATGGTGGTGGAAATATCGGATAATATTTTAGACTGGCATTACCGCTTTTTAAGCAATTACGAAATCGACATTGGAACCCTTAAAAAGGTAAGTTTAAAAAAAGATTTGTCCAGGAATTTACCAGATTTAGTTATGCACTAAAAAACGTAGGTTAGTAGTAAATCATGTGATTTTATCATATGGGACCTTTTGTAATAGAAAAGGGGAAAACAGCTGGAAAAAATAAAAAATGAGTTAATGCTAAATTTGATCTAAAATAATTATTTGGTATATAAAAGTAAAATTGATTTTTTTCCCGGCAGTTTTCTTCCTTTCTATTGCAAAAGTTTCATATAATCATGTAAGTACTATTATTTAAAACCTATAAATCTGAACTATCTATTGATCTAAAAATAGATATGATATATTAATAAGAAAATATTAGAAGAATTATAAATTAGGGATAGGAATTAAAATTAGAAATGGAAACAAGAATAGAATTAAAAATGGGAATAAGAATGAAAAATAGAATTAGAAACAGAAAATATAGACAAAGAATTGGAAATCAGAAAAATAATCTATAAAAATGATTAACATTATAAATAAAAGTAGTATTTTATGAATATCTAACATTATCCTAAAGGCCAGTTTCCCAAATGAACATTTTCTAAAAGTTTGACCTATATTATGATGATTATATCAAAATTTTTAAGAAAATTTTCATTTAAAAAAACAGCCTTTAGAATAATCTATTATAATTGTATTTTATTTTATAAAAGTAGATATCTTAGTTTTAATAATAAAAACTATATAATAATTATCTTGAAAATAATAAAAGAATTTTAAAATGAATAATTATATAAAAAAACAAAAAATAATAAGTAAAATAATAAAAAAAAGAAATTTAAGAAAAATAATAAAAACAATAAAAATAAAATAAAAAAAAGGAATAAAAATAATTAAATGGGAGTATAACACTAGTCAAAATAAAAAATTTCGATCATATGACTTTCAATTAAGTTTCAACTGAATTCGGTATAAAATTTCGATTATTATTAGATTTTGGCTCATGTGATTGCTGATCTGCCTTACCGAAACCCTAACGAATTTTTAAGTTTAAAGTTATATATAAAAAGAATACAAATTATACAAATTTCACTTTATATACTTTATATGCAATATTAATGAATGTTAAGTTTTCTATTAATTGGATTTACGGCCAAATAATTCTTCGCATTTTTCTGACCTGAAATTTGATATTTTACTGGTACAAACCTACTGAGAATGTTATGTACTAGAATAATACAATCACGTCCCTCAGGGTAAAACTCTAAGTTTCACAACTCAACATTATAAACTTCATCATTATCAATACTGAAATGGTATCGATTACTTGTCACATGTTTATACCACTAAATGAATGCCAAATTATGTTCTAGTTCTCCATCCGGTAAATTAATCTTGTGAACAAAAAAAAATTGCACTTGATCGGGAAAACAATCAGTATCACCGTCTTTCGTTATAAATTTTACCAAAATGAATGAGCTTCTCAAGTGACGAGATGACATATTTGAACCAAATATCTTAGAGCCAATTCAGCATCTACCAAATTGATTTATTTTGACGCTAATTACTATCGAATCTTCATGACTTTTTTCAAATCGTTTTCGAAATTCCAGTGTTTCATAGGTTGTCATGTAATATTCGACCAATAAATTAAGTATTGAATTTGACATTATTACATCTTCAGAAATAGGTCTCATCATTTCATCCAGGAATAGCTTACTTTCAATAATTGATGATTGTTGAATATTTCGTGAATTCAACCAGAATTGTTCTATTTCATCAGAAGAAAATTCGTCAGTTTCTAACAAAGATCTAACTAAAGATCACTTTTCGAGTAATTCTAGACCTCTTGTATTTACACCAGAGCTTATAATACCATTAATACAAATGTTAGACATCAATCAGCACATAAATTCTGATTCAATTTTCTTATGGCTATTCAGTAAGGTACCTAAAATTTAAAATATTATAATTATTTACCATTTTTGGAAGTATTACAGTAAACAAAAAATAGTTTACCTAGTATACCATTCATACGCTTAAACGAGAAGCACTAGAATGCGTATAAAGGTCCGAAATCGTCAGTACATGTGCTTAAGTGAAGTGAGAGGTGAAGATTTAGTGTAACTTTGTCTCCTCTATAATGTTTCTCAATTAACTTCACAATCTCAATCAATTTCCAATGTACTTCTCTAACCAAATCAATTTTTAAAACACGACTTACTAAAATTGTATAAATTCTCATAAAATGATAGAGAATTTTTCGATCATGACCTGAAAGATGCTCCTAAAGAGTAACAGTAGCATACATCATAAAAAATATTCTCCATTGATCTGTGGTGAAGTTTGAAAATCCTTCACCACAGTCAATTTTATTTAGAATACGATCAATATCAGATGGCACTTGAAATCTGTCCATTGTTTTCTGAATAATCTTTAAAATGTTTGTTGTCAAAACGCCCTCATCAACCCAAATATGTTTTACTATCTACCTTGCAATGCCTAGAAATAGACAATGCATTGGGTCAATGATTAAAAATCGAATTGGATAAAAATATGGCAGACAAAGTAATTCAGACTATCTAATACCTGTGTTTCTAATAAACGCTTTCTTGCAGTATCTGATTTGCAATGTCATCATGCAAGAGCATTCTGAAAATGTTCATTTTATCATGAGCAATGAACCATTCATATATATCATTCATTCCTGCAAAGTTGTGTTGCTGATTCTTATAATTTGCATGTTTCTTGCACTAATGATATAAAACAAGTGCTGAAATGTGGCCACATATTTTCCTGGTCGCAGGAATATTGCATGAAACAAGTATTAATGCTGCACAAATTATTTTCCTTCTTTGCTTTCGTATGTTTTATTTAAAGTCACCCCAGTCCAGAGTGACTCTAATTCGTTAACAATCAGTGCTAAATAGTGATTTATTTTATGTAAATTCACTTCATTTGGACCAGGTAACAAGCTAAGAATTAGTAGATTTTTATGCTTAAATCTGATGTTCCATGACAAATTGCATACAGCAGCATATATTATACCAGTACTGTGAATTGAACCCTCGTACAGCTGGAACTAATCAAGATTTATCATTAAGCCAATATTCAAATCAGCTATTTTACTTCAGAAAAAATTCTCATCATTTGTGTCTTTAAAGCTTTTTCAGATTTGTCCATCGTATATATCAGTCAAAATGTTATTGAAAGTTAACCTATTGACCCAATGTCGAAGAGAACTTTTAAAACCAGGTTGAAAATACAAGGTTACTAATTGTTGACAAATCCCTGTGAATGGATAAATCATCTTAAGTCGAATTATAAATTCATTTAATAATCTTGTTTGATTAGATAGAAGCGTTTGACACAATCAGCATCTTGTTGAATTGGAAAATTCGATATGTTGACATTTCATAATGGTAAGAGTTTCATTTTGACTGGTTCATTGTCTTCTTCATCACTATGAAAAGTATTAGTACTTTGATCTTCAGACGTGAAATCAGTAGTTTCTTTTATTGTCAAATCTGCTTGTTCAATGTTATCAATAGAAACCTCAACTGAAAGATTTATTATATGTCTTAGTACGTATTTTTGAGGTAAAATGTTGTCAGTATACGAGTGCCCTTGCTGGACTTCATCAATTTCTTGTTCATTTAAAATATTCAATCGATATGATTCATCGACATCTTCCCGAATTTCAGGATTTTATAAATATTCAGGTAATTCATTTTGCAAATAAATTACTAGTAGAGAAGTTAACGATTCATCAGCTAAAACATTTGCTGAATTTATGCTATATAGTTCGTCTAATTCATATTGTATCTTTGTGCGAGATTCAACTAAATCACCTTTACATTTACTACAAAAACAGGATACTTTCCGCTTTCTTCTTGGTTGAACAATCGGCTGAGACATTTTTCGAGTAAATTGAGTAGATACAGGATTTTTATTATCAATTACACTAAATATTGACCTTTTTTGTACCATTTTATTATACATGTAATTGTATCATATTTGATAAATTTTGATGAAAGATCGTTAATATTGGTACATAAACTATAAAGTTTTTCTTTTACAGAAAAAATGAAATTGTAGCATTTATACTTATTTTAAATAAAATACGAACATTTATTGCATTTAATCGAAATACAAGTTTGTTATTATATAAAGTAAAAATGAAATCATGAGTTTATTTACTGTAAAATTTAATATAATAGTACGCATATTATAGAAAATAAAAAATGAAATCTCACTATAAAGTTCTAATAGTATGCTAACATGCAACGTAGGAGTATGATTACGTAATAGTTATTTCATTTTTCGTAGTGATCTTTGTGGCACAGCCACAAAAATAATGTCACAAAATTTATGTGACTGATTTTGTCAACTGTATCACACGTGACATTTTTTGTAGTTATACAAAAATCTTTTATATAATTACGGTTCCAATTTGATTAATAATAAACTTTTTTTTTGAAAATATCAGTAAAAAAAAGCCATAGAGAAAGTTAATCGAATTATCAATCAAATTATAATATTATTCTTTGCTTACTATAAAATAGTCCAGTTTACGTGTATTTATGTATTAATATTTAATTATATTTGCTAGATATGAATCGTAAAATAAGACAAAGTTAGACAAAAGATTGCTTTTGTCTTTTAATTCCTGATTTCGTTTCAGAAGGGAGAGAAAAGAGGAATAAGAAAGAAGAAAGAGAAGAAAAAAAAATAAGAGAAGAGAGAGAAGAAAGGAAAGAGAGGAAAGAAAAAGAAGAAATAGAAAGGAGAAAAGAAGGAAAAGAAAGAAATGAGAGTTAACAAAGTTAAATTACAGCTCAAAGAATCGCAAGCGTGCGAGTAAAACTCCTGAACATCCGTTTGCCAAAGTCATTTTCTGGAGTCAGCCCTAGTGTTGATAATGAGCCAGAAAATGATAACAGTTATTTTTAATATTGATTCATTTGATTATCACTTGATTTAATTTTAGTTTTTTTTATAACTTTGTCAATTAAATATATTAACTAAGTTTCCAATTTTTATTATTCACTAATAATTTGTAGCTATACCAGATATAATATCAGAAAATATAAAACTAAAAGCACAAAATAAAGAATTACAAAAGAAGATAGAAGACCTAGAGGAAACAAATAGAATACTTATGAATATTAATGAGACATTCAGTTTAGAGAATTATCAACTCAAAATCAATCACATAAGCGTTAAAAAATAACAAAAAAAAGTAAACGATCAATCAAGTCTGATTATTATGATAGTAGTTCAGATGAAAATTCAGGTTATACGCAAGATAATACACGAATTATTGAAGCTGATAGAAAAAGCGCAAGGGTTGTATGATTTATATAAACAACTTTGTATCATCATTTATCAAATTTTTATTCTTACAGACAATTTAGGTGGAAATAAAAATCATTTTAAAGACAATACCTACTAAGTGCGATTTGAACTATAATGAAATATTTATGAGCCAAAAGAACTTGAAAATAAGACAGAAGCTGATTTTAGAACTTATCAAAGCTTTGAAGCTGAATTACAATCCTTCATATGATTAGATTACCAAGTGGCTCAAGTCACTTCATAGGTCTAGAAGAAACTGAATCAATTACAAAAAAAGGGTCAGATTGATGATGACGACCGTCGATTACATGCAAATAGGTGACTAAATAAAGTATGAATTTCGGTTGGTTTTTTAATACTTATACTAACAACTTTTATATATATGTATACAATTTGTAATTAGAAAAAAATTCATCAGATAAAAAGTGCAAAATCACTTATATAATGAAAAATTCAAAGGTTATGGAATATGATCAAGATGAATTAATTGGTATATTATGGGATAATAAGTATCATTCCCCTGAAATTAGTGAAACTAATGATGAAAATCCGTCAAGAAGTCTTATATGTGTATATGATCACTCGTGGCGTTCTAACGAGGTTTCATATTTATTTGTCCTTGTCATTAATATATATATAGATTTACATATTAGCTTATTTTATTTTTAGTTGAAAAACCTTTTATGAAATGTATTAGATTCGCATTTTTTAATGTTACAAACTGCTCAACTATCGAGATCTCGTGTATATAATGATAATTTGTAACACTTTAATATTTCTTTTCCTCCAAATACTTTGAACTGGACTCGTGTCAAAAGTAATCATAATGAAGCTGATTCAGACATAAAAGGAAGTCCCAAAAGTCAAGGTATATATAGTTCAGATGAAGCAGAGTCCTCAACTGCTAGAATAGTCAGAGGCACAGGTTCAGGCAGGGGTATTACTAAAGGTGGTGAGTATATTAAAAGTATAGCGTTATTTAATATTTTTTCTGAATTTTCGCTAATATTTTTTATTTTTCAGGTAATTGATTCAACTTATGAATGTTAGTAATAATAGTAATTTGTAAAAGAAATTTATAATCTTGTTAACATGAATGTATAGCTAGTAGTTATGTTAATTTGTAATAATAAATTTAACGATTTGCATCATTTGCAATTAAATATGATATATCGGATAATCAAAAGTTGGCAATTCAATATAAAAATACACAGTGATTCAATATAAAATACTCGGTAATTCGATATAAAAATGCACAGCGAATTGACATGAAATACTCAGTAATTCAATATAAAATGCCCAGTAATTCGATATAAAAATGCTATTCAAAAGTTATTTGAAAGCTATATAAATGCTAGATCAAAATTTATGCAAGTGGCAGTTAAACTGTATCAATTGAAAAACCTTTCAGTAACAGAATTTTACTGGCTTTCGGTTATAATTCGGGCTGAAAATGGCTATACAAAAGCTATCTGAATTGGAGTATTTTGACTAGTGTAAAAGAAAATAAAAGTAATAAATATAAAAATAAAAAAATTATAAAGGATATGAATAAGAAGGATATAGTAGATAAAATTAAAAGATAAAATATATAAATATGAAAGATAAAGAATATAAAGATAAAAGATACTGAATATAAAGATGAAAAATGTAAAATATAAAGATAAAAGAAGAGAATAATCATTAAAGTTAATGATAAATAATAATAAAAAAAATTAAGAATAATAATGAAGAAAAATTTATAAAAGAATATAAAAAAGAATAAAAGAATAAAAGAAATATAATAATAAAAAGAAAAATATAATAATAAAAGAAAAAATAATGTATAAAAAAAGAAATAATAAATTATAAATAAATAGAAATACAATATTTAGAAAGAAAGAAAGTAATATAATAAATATATAGGTTCTTTATTAATTAAAAATTAATTGTAAAATAAATTCATTTAATAGCAAGTAACAGAAAATATATTAAATAAATATAGTTTTTAAAGCTAATAAATTCTAAAAAATCATATATTTATGAAATATAAGTTTTTACAATTATAATATATAATCATTAATTTGATTTATAACATTTCTAATTATTCAAGTATCATATGAATTAATTTTTTGAAAAACATCATATTTTAATACTATTTTATATATTTTAGATTCTTTTTATAACTTGTTTTATTTTTTATAAGTTCTTAAATATTTCATTATCTTTTTTTTACTTCACTTTAATAAATTTAAATTGATAATTATGCAGATCATATAAATATAATTATACTTCAACATAAATTGATAAATTACTAATTAAATTGTATTTTGACAAATAATTATTTTATTAATAATTTATAATAATATCAAATTGATGTAATTAATTTTGACATTATTAAAATTAATTAACACTAAATATAAGTATATTGATATTTTTAGATATTAACCAATTTTTTATTTTTTGTGCAATATATTTTAGATCAATATTTACTAAAAGATAATATTTAAATGAGTAAATTTATTCATTGCAGAATGCGATACTCCTTATATATTGGCCTTATATATATATCTTACATTAATCTTAATTTTAAACTAACTCTAAACTATATGATATTAACATATATGAAAAATAGGATTTTACATATGAAAAAATTTCTAAGTCCTCAGAATATATATGAAAAATAAAAAAAAAGGGATGTGTAAAGATGGTCCTCATAATTATTTTCAAATTTTAATTGAGTTGCAACTTAATTACGCTATTTTTTTTAATTATGATGATCATCTTTAAGGATGTGACATGAGTAACAAAAGGAAATGATAATATTATGCTTACAATACATAAATTTACTCTATTTAAAATATTTAAATTATAATATTTTAATATCTCAAAAATTATTATTTAATATTTGAATATATAATTCAAAATCTAAATTACTATTAATTCTACACAAATATTCTTTAAGAAATCATGTAATCCTATATAAAAATTCTTATACTATTAAATTTTATAATATATTTTATATAATTATCTTTTAATAGCTTTTCTATAGTTTTTTAATATATTATTATCTGTCAAATTTAAAAGTCAAATTTACTTCATCTGATTAAATTATTTTATTTAATATTTTTTTGTAATATTATATCATATCTTTTTATATTAAGATAATAAATAAAGCTTTTAACTTTTATAATTAATTTAAGGTTATTATTTTTTAAATATTTTTCATATAAATTATAGAGAAATTTGATATTATAATTTTATTATAATAAAATATTTTTCATTTTTAATATACTATCTAGATAAAAGTAATAGATCTCATAATTTAATTTAATATTTAGAACTATACATAATAATTTAAGCTAAATATTTAATATAATATAGCTTATATTTTATATAAATAATGATGTAAATATTACTTTATTTATAAATAATTTTCAAATGTGATTGACAAAATAGAATTATGCATTATATCTAATTTTACTAAAGCTAAATATAATCTGATGATATTACAAAAACATATATTACTAAAATATTCAGCTTTTCTAAAATAATAATTCTTCAAATTATTTAAGTCTTTGTGAAAGAAAAAATCTTAAACTCAACTACAAAATAAATACCTAAGACTTTTAAATGATGAAAATACTAAAAAAAATTATTTATTAGTCATTAATCAGTTGAATAAATAAAAAACAAATTTCAAAAAAAACTGAAATGCAAGTTTTTATTAAGATTATAAGAAAAAATTTATATGAATTTAATATCAGCATGTAAATTTCTTTGAATGGTAAATAAAAAAATCATTTAAATTAATGTATTAAAAAAAAAATGATCTGTTAGAAAATGAAAGTTTATTATTTAAAATGATAAGAACTACTTTACAATATTTAAAAATAATGATTTAAGTTATATTTAAAGCATTCTTAAAATATGATTTAATATTAAAAATATGATTCTTTCAATAAAATATAATGGTAAAAGTAGTGTTATTTTTTAGAAAAAAATTAAGATTACTAGTAAAAGTTAATAAAAAATAAATCATTGTAATTATATTTAAATGCTTATATCACATTTATATATATTAATTTTAATATAAGAAATTATTTATTCTAAGATAATAAATAATGCCCAATTTAATTACTAAAAATGTTAAAAATAGATTGAAATAAAAAAATAAAAATTTTGAAAATTGGTTAAATTAATCATTTAATTTGAATCTTATTAAATATTTATAGTTGAAATTAGAGAATTATATCAAAGAACATCTAAAATCTATAAAAAATATAAAGAAATTTGAGTATATTTTACATTAAAAATGGAATAAAATTTGATATATACTTTAATAAATTTAATTGAAAGCATAATATGTCAGATCAGATATAGATATATATTAAGAATAATAGTTAGCTAATTAAATATTAGTTTTATATATAATTAAATTAATAATAGTTTAAATATAACTCTAATTATTATATATATTTTTTAATAATTAATAAAAAATATGAAATCTGCTACTTTTATCTAAGTAGTAGATCTTACAACTTGCTATACTTTATGTTTTTTAACTATTTGAGATCATTTAATCTTTAATAAATCTTTGTAATTTATATTTATTAAATAATATATTATTACAGTCAACTTTTGATATAACAAACTCTTGATATAACGAATTTTTTGAACAAATATAATAAAAACACTCTTGTTATAGCGAATTAATCAATCAAATCTCTTAAAATCTTCACTATAGCCTTATAGTGAAGTTGAGATCTAAGACATAGAGTTCAATATAACAAGAGTTGACTATATGGGAGTGTTTTTAGGAAAATCAGGTTCCGAGAAATTTTTGACTAAAATAAAGAGCTTAATACATTTTAATCTAATAACATCAAAAACTAAAATGCAATAAAAATCTCAATTTTGCTAAAAAATTCCCGGAATCTGATTTTCCTAGCAATCAACCCATATATTAATACTAATACTTATATTTTTTATTATTTCAATTGATAAATAAAAGTTTTAATTAAAAAGAATGCAAATATAAATATGTTTTTCTAAACTATTAAATATAATAAAAATTTAAAAAATTTAATTAAAACATTATTTTATTTATTATTTTTTTTTAAAAAAAAATTTATTTAGAATTTTAAAAAAATTAACAAAAAAAAAAAGAAAAAATTAAAAAATAAAAAATAAAAAGCTATTTAAACATGATTTATTAAATTTATAATATATATAATTTATTAATTATGCTAAATAAATTATACAGTTAAACTTCTCTCAAGATCAAAAA
Source organism: Funneliformis caledonium (assembly GCA_910591825.1). Lineage (NCBI taxonomy): Eukaryota > Fungi > Glomeromycota > Glomeromycetes > Glomerales > Glomeraceae > Funneliformis > Funneliformis caledonium. The sequence goes on from CAJVPQ010000441.1 coordinate 26,202, forward strand.
TGATATGATTATAAAATATTATATGATGTAAATAAAAAGAAGTTTTTTTAATATATTTATTAATAACTTAAACCAATATAAGTGTATTTATAAAAAGTATATAATTATTTAACTATAGAGAAGGTCAATTGTATTATTATTATTTTTAATATACTTTATAATTTAATATGAATTATATTAGCTTAAAAGTAATTTTAGATTATTAATTATATAATTAAAAATTTAATTTAAAAATAATTTTTTTAAAAAATTCTAATTTTCATAAAAGTATATCAGAAAAGATTTATAGTAAACAGATAAATTTGTTTATAAATCTTTATAATTTAAAAGATTATTTAAATAATATATTAAATAACCTGAAATATTCTAATCTAATTAATTACAGTCAAAACTTAATATAACAAATCTATTAGTTTAATAATTTTTGATTCGTTATAATGGAAATTCAGAAAAACAAATTTTTCTTAATTTAAATATAAAAACTAAAAGTTTATTATATTAAATTTTACAATTATTTTATAATAAATAAAATATATTTATTATTTATTATTATTTGTTTATTATTTATTTTTTATTTATTATATATTTTATTATTTTTTATTATAATTATTTATAAAATTTAGAATAAAAAAATTTAATTAAATTAATAAACTCATATACTATTTATTTAATTAGATTAAATATTTTAATGATCATTTATTAAAATAAGAAAAAATAATTATAATTAATATTTAATATATTTAATAAAATTGGTATATAGTAATAAATTTTATATTGATTTAAAAAAGTTTATTATAAATCAAAATTAGTTTATTGTAAATCATTGTATAAAATTTTGACTGTAAAATAAAATAACTTAAATTTAGTATCTTTTTATGACCTGATATTTTTTATTGACTTATATAATAATATTAGCATTATTTTAAATTTTCTTTATTATAATAATATTTGTTAAAATTTTTTACATTTTTTAATATATTTTATAAATAAATATCTACTTTTTAAATTGAAATACATCATATGTTAAACATTATATATATTATGTATATCATGTATATCTAAAATAGATTTAATTTTTTATATAATTATTGATTAAATCTATTTTATGAACTTGCTTATACTAAAATCTTATTATATCAAAATATGAGTTATAAAACTGATTTTTTATAATTGATTATACTGGTTATAATAAATTTATATAATAAAATATTATATATTATATCTGAATTAATCTTAACTAAACATATATATTAAGTCATATATTTGATAAATTGAATAATCACATTGAAATCAGCAGAAACTGACTGACCAGTCAAATATAACATATATGCCAAATAGGATATATATATATTATTTATAGTATTTTTATTATATTTATCATAATTATTATTTATTTTATATTTAATATAATTAGCATATCTGTTAACTCTATTATTATTGTCAATAGTATCACTAATATCATAGATTTTTTTTAATTATATTTTCTTATATAAAGGATATGAAAATGCCTTGAGATTCTAATAGATCCTAACATTGTATTCAATATGCATTTAATAATAGTAATAAATAATATTAACATCTTACAAGCATAAAACTTATAATTTTATTCTTGTTAACTAAATAAATACTTTAATAAACAGTATATAAAGTTAATTGGATTTAAGTTATAGCTATTGTTTCCCTGATTTTAAATCATAGTTAACTTATTCAACAGATAAAGTAACATTAACAATGTAATTTAAAATTTAGCATATAAGATTAACACAATGTGAAAGTGGGGGTTTGAGGACCAAAGGTCCGATCTCTCACTGAAACTTTGTGTGTGTGGGCCACAGAACGTTAAAAATAATATCGATTTTTTTATTATATTAGAAAAGCTTCTAACGGCTCTAGAATCTTAAT